>CM034352.1:110032091-110228051 GCA_019925275.1 Mytilus edulis | reverse complement strand
CAAAATTAGATCAATAGTTTTATAAAATGAAATTATTCAGCTGTTTACAAGACCTATTATTTTGTATAACAGTATTCACAGTTTTCCTCAAATGTTTCATTAGCTGTCAGATTCTTAATCAACGATTTGACCCATATTCTAATAACTGATTTAAAAAAAAAAAAAAAAAAAGTCAAAATGAGCACTGTTAAAAGATAATATAGTATATCATTAATTCGGTAGATGGCCAATTACATATGGTCCGCAAATAGTCAAAAAAAAAACATTAGAACGTCGTACACCTCCGCTGCTAAATTGCGAATTTACTTTAAAATGCAGTATGATAAAATACAAGGTAAACATTTAAGGACCGAAAATAGCACTTTAAAGAGCAACAATGATGAAATATATAAACGAGGTTGTGTGTTGGTTATCTTACATGTTAAATTAATTAAGAAATGATTGATGCTAGCTTTACTTTATTGTAGTTTTAACATGGGTAGGCATTATATTCGTGATTATTTTTGCCCGAGCGATAGTGAGTGCTAAAATAACACGAATATAATGCCTACCCATGTTAAAACTACAATAAAGAATAGCTTGCATCAGTTACTTCGATCCTGATTAGGACAATTAAGGTAATTTATATGTCCGATGTGCATAAGGGTAAAGCGATTGTTTAGGCTCTTTTATGAACCTCCCTTTTTGTTTGTAAAGAAGCATACAGCTGGCACTGTGATTTTTCAGAGGGAGGAGTTTTTAAACAGCCAGCATGAACGGTTGTCGTATCTAGGTCAAATATGTCAATTTCGGAATGCAGCACATTACCGTCGTAATAAATGAATCAGTAGCAAAATGTGCATCATTTGAAAGTTTGGAAGTGTTTTTAAAAGTTAATGACATAAATTAAATGCATGCCAATTTGATAAAATTCAATATTCTGCAGTAGTCAATAATAACAGTAACGGTAACAATTTTCCTGCACAAGATGGGCATTTCGAAAAAACATGTTTCTTCAGTGATGCTCGTGGCCAAAATATTTGAAATCCAAAGCTTATATAAAAGATGAAGAGCTATAATCCAAAAGGTCCAAAAAGTATAGCCAAGTCCGTGAAAGAAATCAGAGCTTTGCATGAGGGAGATACATTCCTTAATTTATAATAATTTCTAACATTTTGTAACAGCAAATTTTAAGAACACAAAAAAATCCGTATTTTCATGCTAGTACTGAAGTACTGGCTACTGGGCTGGTGATACGCTCGGGACTAACAGTCCACCAGCATAGGCATGGTAGTAATAACATTAACGGTACCAATTTTCCTGCACCAGATGCGCATTCCGACAATACATGTCTCTTCAGTGATGTTCGTGGCCAAAATATGTTAAATCCAAAGCTTATATAAAAGATGGAGAGCTATAATCCAAAAGGTCCAAAAAGTGTAGCCAAATCCGTGAAAGGAATCAGAGCTTTGCACGAGGGAGAGAAATTCCTTAATTTATAATAATTTCTAAAATTTTGTAACAGCAAATTTTAAGAACACAAAAAAAATCGTTATTTTCATGCCAGTACCGAAGTACTGGCTACTGGGCTGGTGATACCCACGGGGACTAACAGTCCACAATATACGCATGTGCAAAAAAAATATTGGATTAAGAGCATGGGTTTATTCATAAAGCGAAAGAAGCACGTCATATTAGAATGTGAAATAATGTGATTATCTTATGTTGAGCCAGACAATTTCATGATTAGCTATGTTCTGTTTATTATTTATTGTAAGCTTATCATTCGGTTATTATTCAGTAATGTGCTTTTCCTGTGCGTGTTTTTATGGCATGTTCTCTTAAGTGTGTTTTAGTATTCGAATGAATTTAAAGATGGAAGATTGAGATCTAAAACAATACTTGAAACCGCCGCATTGTAATATGGTTGTCATAAAACCTCTTCAAAGATACAAGGCTTATCAATTGTGCCAATGTTTGTTTAGATATTTGTTTGTTTTACAGTGATTATTAAAATAGCACAATGTTGACTGCTGCATCTCTATTTTAGATAGTTGTACCTATTATGTCTGTTTGTTTTGTTTACATATCGTTGTTAATATAATGGAATTTTAAGCGACTGCCATACAAGTGAGAGGTTTAGCTAGCTATAAAACCAGTTTTAATCCACCATTTTCTACTTAAGAAAATGTCTGTACCAAGTCAGGAGTTCATTTGTTTGAGCTTGTGAATTTGCAATTTGATTAGGGACTTTCCATTTTGAATTATCGGAGTTCGGTATTTCTTTGATTTTATTTTTTATATTCAAATGCGCTTTTTGTTTGAATATAAATCACAAGTGATGTTTGCATTAAAGTATTTGGAAGGCCGGAATAAAATACGAGTGGGAACAGCATTAAAACCGAACTGTTTGCTGAGGCAATTTAAGCCGTAGTTTTGAATATTTCAACATTTTTTTAAACTCTGAAAAGAACACAAAATAAGCATATCAATAACCTTGTGAAGGCTAAATGCATTTGGTGTTTCAAAAACATACAACTGGAGGGGGGATTTCGAAGAAGATGTTAAATTTCGTTAATTGGCGTGTCGTTGATAAGGGTGAGCTCGCATGTTGCTTGTCGTATTTTTTTTATTTTTTTTTACATTATACAGATCATATACAATAGGCAATCTACCAAATTAACGATATCCGACACTTTTGGCAAGTCAATCTGACGACTCTATAAGCTACGACATGCCATTGGGGAACTAACGGTTAATAGTAGGTAAGAAATTTATTGTTACATAAAATGCACAAGAATATATGATTTTAAATAACATTTGGAAAAAAAAACTCTTACTTTTGATGGATTTTGATAATTGCCATATCTTTAGATTTGCGTAATCCTAGCATGTAAGTGTGTTGGCGCAGGAACATATGTATCGACCGTTATCGACCAGGTTGGCGATTGATTATAAAATGTTATATTAGAACTATTCATGTTTATTTCTTTTGAACCTCAAACTGATAACTAATTAGACCTCAACCAAAAGAACTATAATATAATTTATCATAAGTATTCATTTCAAAATTAACTTGTATTAAAAATGAGCTAGTTATTTTTGACAAAAATAACCAAGTAATGATAAATCAAGTTATAAATCAAGTCCGTAAAACTTTCATATACATTATTCCAACTTTATCATGAATCACCAATTTGTTCCGACGCTTTGCTGTAAACTATAACCTTCTATCAAGGATATTCTGACACCATCAGAAACTGCAAGCTCTGGAAAATGGTTTTAACTAATGATATATATATATATAGGATATAATTACGCCGCATTAGTGGTTCTTGCATGCGGGTAAATAAAAATGAAAAATTCACAATTGGAAAATTAAGTCATACTGTTTCGGTCTCATTTCAACATATGCTTTACTGTGCTATGCGCAATGTATAATACCGGTGTTGTAATAACAAGAACAATATAAGATTATTTATATGTGAGTTCTCTGTTATAATAAAATTGAGAATGAAAATGGGGAATGTGCCAAAGAGACAACAACCCGGCCATAGAAAAAAACAACAGCAGAAGGTCACCAACAGGTCTTCAATGTAGCGAGAAATTCCCGCACCCGGAGGCGTCCTTCAGCTGGCCCCTAAACAAATATATACTAGTTCAGTGATAATGAACGCCATATATATCGATACTAATTTCCAAATTGTACACAAGAAACTAAAATTAAAATAATACAAGACTAACAAAATCCAGAGGCTCCTGACTTGGGACAGGCGCAAAAATACGGCAGGCTGTATGAGGCAGTATGAGGCAGTGCGACACAAGGGGAGACAAACATTTTTGTAAATTGGTTGCTTAACTAGAGAAAACACCTGGGGACAGCGTTTAAGAACCAAATGCATACGAATCTCTCCTTGTCTAAACCAGAAAAGCGTACATTAAGCGAACAAAGAAAACAGAAGATCCAGTATCCAACCATTTCATTCAGCACAATTATTCAATGACAAATTTAAAAGTTACCGCCATAGAAAAAGTATTTGGGACAGAAATTTACAGAATAACTAAAGAAGCCTTTTAGATAAAAAAAAATTTAAAACTTTAGAACCTGAAGGACTCAACACAATGCCTTCGGCTCAGGGGATATAAACTCTAAGCCGGGAATGTCACAGTATATACCCTGTCTGAGACCTGAATAACATATAATATAAATAAATGAATAGGGTTCACTTATATGATAGCTTAGCTTGCTTAAACCAGCCAAGCAAGTAGTTTGAAAATGTAAGATTGATGATAAAGATTAAAGCATTAAATTATTTACAGTGAGTACGAACAAACTTATTGAAATGTTTTCAAACATGACTGAGGTATAGTAGTTTTTAACAATATTTTTCTTTCCTCGATAAACTTGGTGCAATGAAGGATTTGGCGTAAATCATCCTTTGACCCACCTGAGACACACTACCCGCAAATTCTAAGTTATGGAGGAATGTCATACCATGATATCTACCAGTTTCTATTTGCAAACGATTGCTGAACTTCTACGTTTTGTAAATCTCCTACTATTCTCATAATTAATGACACGAGATAGATAATTTTCAAATCCAAAATTTACCTGAAAGTTTGTGTATATATATAAATTGTCTCTCTTTTTATTTTTTATTTATCTTTGTATATGATGAGTTTATTTCCAGACCAATCAACAGCAACGACATTTGCAGTTTGTCAATCAAGACGTCCCGAGGAGCAGTGCAATTACAGTTTACATTAAAGTGAACAAATATCAAATTGTGATGATTTTTTTGTTGAACTATTTGAAATTACAAAACATGACAATAAAACTAAAACTATATAGGAAAAGAGAGACAACAAATACTGTGTATTCTCAAAGATAATGAGCGAGTTACCTGATCACTGACATATATACTCGTAATATAAACACAGTCATTTAGGAAATAGTTGAACCTTAAAATATCATTGGAAATCTAAATCTTTTCACCGTTTTGAAGACAAATATATATATTTATATATTTGGTAGATTATATAATTGTATAATCATGGTTTATATACGAGTTGTTTATTACCAGCTGTTTAATGGTGCCGATGACTTTTCTTAACCCGTTTCTGCATAACCCGTTACTCGACATTAAGTATCGGTTAAGAGGTCATAATAAATATAGGTTAGATAAAGTTGCGTGCTTGCAGTTTTACAATATATGTGTCACGTGAAAAACAAGTTGATCACAGTCTTAGTAATTGCTCCTTGTGGCAACAGCTTTTATAACTTATTCTCAAAACACTGTAATATAAGTTATGCCTCCAACTAAAAAACGGAATCCGACGAAACGGAAATCCCGTTTTCAACCGTATAGTACGGAAATCAATGTTACAAACACTAATTCTGAGAAAACCAAATCCGAAATTGTGGACGAACTGTCAAAAATTGGTTTCAAAGTGCCTCCGAATTTAACTCTAAACGTAGTAAAATCTCTGTATACAGAGAACATTGTAAACAAAAGTGATGATCGCGCCGTAGAAACCATCGAAACCAGTTTAAGTCCAACAGAAGGTTTTTCATCTGTTAATCCAACAGCTTCAACAGAGACTCAAAACATTGAACATAATTCTGCTACGGAGAATGTCAACACTAATATATTGGTGACTGCTTTTAACACTATGTCACAATGTGTGAACGGCCTTCAGAAATCCGTCGATACCCTGATGACAGAGAAGCTGTATGATAGCAAACCATATAATCTCCATCAATGGTACAATTCCAGCAATACGACACCGCCGTTACAAAACACACCGGATGCGTTACATCAAGGATTATATAGAACAGGAGTTCGTTCGGATGATTTTCCAAATGTAGACATAGTTTCTTCAGGATTACAGAAACAAATAATACAGGGTAAGGACATTAACTTAGCTTCTCTCCTTATTCCTAGTTTCGAGAGTCCCCAGTCACATACCATTTTGGCAGACGGTATGGAAATTAGCGTGGGGAATAAACCAGACTCACGCTTAAATCGACAGCTAACAATTCAGGAATTCATAAAAGCTTTCGGTAAATTTAAGCGTGTAATGACGTCTGCTTTTCCAGGTAGGAGATTTGAATTAGACGCTTTTGAAGAGGATATCATAGAAATCAGCAACTTTTATGGTAATAAGTTTTACGACTATCATAAGTTGTTTTCGGCCAAAGCCTCGACCCTTCTTCAAGAAAAACAAATTAAAGTCGATTGGAGCAAAAGGGATCGCGACCTGATGATCTTGATAGGTGCGGGCGTGGAAATAAATATTTGCAAGCTTTGTCACATGGTTGACCATGACACGAAGTTCTGTCCTTTGCAACTAGCAGAAAAAAGCGTATCTACGCCACATCTAACGAAAAATAGCGAAAATTCTGATATTCGTGGTAGGAAGCGTTTTTATCACAACGGGAAAAAAATTTGCAATAATTTCAATAGCTTGTCTGGCTGTAATAAAGACGGTCGATGCCTTTTCTTACATATGTGCTCCAATTGTCGTAACTATGATCATAGCGTAACCACCTGTCCTCGTCGATCTACGCATAACGATAGCGAGAAAAATAGAAAGAATTACTCTTTTAAAAAACACAGCTGCTAAGACTAGTACTCCTGCACAAAAGTCAAGCTTCGGTTCCGAGAAATGACTGTCAAATATTTACTTCCCCTTACAGGCTACTACTCCGATTAATGTAGAAGTATTACAAAACGAACTTAAAAATCACAGTGACAAATCTTTTGTTTATTATTTATGCAATGGTTTAAAATATGGTTTTGACACCAAAGTGTCTGTAACTAGTTTACCAACCCTTGAGTGTCGTAATAATTTGTCTGCACGATCGCAACCGAACGTAGTAAATGAGTTGTTAAGGAAGGAGTGTGAAAATGGTTTTATGTACGGACCTTTTGATACACTCCCATTTTCAAGTTACCGTGTCAGTCCGTTGGGAGTTGCGGAAGGAAAATATTCAAAGAAAAAACGACTTATATTGGACTTATCGGCGCCCCATCAAAGTGATATTCATTTTAGCATCAATGAATTAATTGACAAAGACACCTGCTCTATGTCGTACGTCAAGATCGACAACGCTATAGATATAATCCTAAAATACGGAAGACATTCCTGGTTATGTAAATACGATATTTCCAATGCATTCAAAAATTGTCCTATATTACCTTCACAATGGCCTTTGTTTTGCATTAAATGGGAGGATAAATATTATTTCTATGTGCGATTAACTTTCGGCTACCGATCTAGTCCCATCATATTCGATACTTTATCACAAGCAATATGTTATATTGCTACAAACAACTACAAGGTCAATAACATTTTACACCTGTTAGATGATGTCTTAACTATAGATCCACCACACGCCGAGGGAGAGCGATCAATGGCATTAATGATGATGATTTTTAAACGATTAAATGTTCCAATAGCAATGCATAAAACTGTTGGCCCTGTAATTAAATTAACGGTACCAATTTTCTTGCACCAGATGCGCATTTCGACAATACATGTCTCTTCAGTGATGCTCGTGGCCAAAATATTTGAAATCCAAAGCTTATATAAAAGATGAAGAGTTATAATCCAAAAGGTCCAAAAAGTTTAGCCAAATCCGTGAAAGGAATCAGAGCTTTGCATGAGGGAGATACATTCCTTAATTTATAATAAATTCTATCATTTTGTAACAGCAAATTTTAATAACACAAAAATCCGTATTTTCATGCCAGTACCGAAGTACTGGCTACTGGGGTGGTGATACCCTCGGGGACTAATAGTCCACCAGCAGAGGCATCGACCCAGTGGTAGTAATTAAATTAACGGTACCAATTTTCTTGCACCAGATGCGCATTTCGACAATACATGTCTCTTCAGTGATGCTCGTGGCCAAAATATTTGAAATCCAAAGCTTATATAAAAGATGAAGAGCTATAATCCAAAAGGTCCAAAAAGTTTAGCCAAATCCGTGAAAGGAATCAGAGCTTTGCATGAGGGAGATACATTCCTTAATTTATAATAGATTCTATCATTTTGTAACCGCAAATTTTAATAACACAAAAATCCGTATTTTCATGCCAGTACCGAAGTACTGGCTACTGGGGTGGTGATACCCTCGGGGACTAATAGTCCACCAGCAGAGGCATCGACCCAGTGGTAGTAATTAAATTAACGGTACCAATTTTCTTGCACCAGATGCGCATTGTAACTTGTCTTGAATATCTAGGCATCATTCTCGATTCAGAAAAAATGGAAGCCCGTCTACCGCAGGAAAAGGTTGATCGAATTTGTGAGTTTATTTCAAGCATAAGTGTAAAATCCTCTTGTTCTAAGAGAGAAGTTCTACAGCTGCTAGGTCATTTAAATTTTGCCTCAAGAGTTATCTTACCAGGCAGGTCTTTTGTGTCTTATCTAATCAATTTATCAACCAAAGCGAAAGAATTACATCATTTTGTGCGTTTAAATAAAGAATGTCGGATAGATCTCGAATTTTGGTTACGATTCCTTAAGAATTGGAATGGAATTAATATGTTTTATAATTCTACATTCATATCTAGTTACGATATGGAATTATACACAGATGCATCGTCAACTATAGGTTTTGGTGGATATTTTGGTGGAAAGTGGTTTTATTCTTCATGGCCGACCGAAATTAAAAACATCACAAACAGTAAACATTCAATGGCATTTTTCGAATTGTACCCTATCGTTGTAGCAGCTGTATTATGGGGTGCCTCAAGGAAAACTAAAAAAGTGTTATTTTGGTCTGATAATATGTCTACAGTTGAAATTATAAGAAAAGGCCGATCAAAATGTTTGTATATTATGAAGTTAATGAGAAAATTAACATGGTGCGCATGTACAAACAATTTCTTTTTTAATTGCAAAACACGTGCCAGGTGTACAAAACGATATTAGTGATGCCTTATCTCGATTTCAGATACAACGTTTCAGAACCCTGGCACCAGATGCAGACACTTTTCCGGAACCGTGTCCCAAAATCTCAGATGTAATATGGTGTTAAAACAAACTGTCGAACAACTATGGACAACATCGATATCCAAAAGGACTAAGGATGCGTATGATATTGGTTTCATGCATTTCAAGAGATATTTACTGTTAAATAACGTGACATTTACAAATAACTTGGCCCCAGTTTCGGAAGAAATCCTCATATATTTTGTTGCTCATTGTCAAACAGTTCTGAAACTTCATTATTCTACCATTAAACTTTATCTATGTGGAATCAGGTACAATTATTTAAAGGAAAATTGTAGTGATCCATTAGAACTATATAACGGCAAACCATTGCCAAGGCTTACATTGATCTTAAATTCTGTTAAACGATCTCAAAATCAAAATAAAAGAATAAGGCTACCAATCACTTTTGATATTCTTGAGCAAATTATAAAGAGTTTACGAAAGGGAGTTTTTTCAAAATTTATTGATCTCATGATTGAAACAGCTAGCGTGATTTCTTTCTTTGGCTTCCTCCGATGCGGAGAAATAACTGTTATCAAATCCGAACATTTTGAACCTGCAATTAATTTATGTATATCAGACATTTCATTCACAGACAATATTGCTAACCTGCACTTGAAACAGTCCAAAACTGATCCATTCCGTAAGGGTATAGATATTCAGTTACACAAAATTAATAGTCATATTTGTCCTTATCGTGTTTTGAAAAGATATTTAGAGATCAGGAAAACGTTTTTATCGTCTTATCAAAACACTGACCCTCTTTTTGTATCAATTGGCAATTTAGCTATGGAAAGAGATTTCTTTATAACAAAAATCAGATATGTTCTAGAGTTATGCGGTTATAATCCTAAAAACTTTTCAGGTCATTCATTTAGAATAGGTGCTGGCACCGCAGCTGGTCAAGCAAAAATAGAAGATCACATGATTAAAACGCTAGGTCGTTGGTCTTCAGATTGCTATGTGCGTTATATTCGAACTCAACCAATCTCTATAAAGCATGCACAACAGCAGCTTGCTGAATCTTTCAATCATTGATTATATAGTATAGTCAACTTCGATTTATTGGCAGTAGAACTGCATGCTTGCTTAATATGTATATTTTGTTTCTTATATTTAGCTTATTATTGTGTTATTCGTTGACTTATTGAAGGTGGTCCTGGGGGATTCCTTATTCTAAATACTTGGGGGTCACTCAGACTCATCTGATTTCTAATCATTACTTCGTCAGAGTTTCTTGGCACCTTTTCAAATATTTCACTTATCATTCATATTTTTCATTCATTTTCCAAGCATTTTTCATTTAACATCTCCAACCTCAACTCAACACCTTAAAACATTGTAGCCCACCGTCACGCGGGGGCTGGTCCACTGCCACGCATGGGCCGTCAGATGAAGCTTCGCTTTATCATTCTTTTGTCAGTTGTGTTGTTCAAGTTGAGCGTAGTGGCTTGTCAGCTGGTCTTCTTTCCACGAAAGAATCGCTTCCTGACAAAGTCCTGGAGCAAAATTATTCGTCAGATAGTTGAGTGATTTCCCAAGGCCAAACAATTTGATATGTTTTATATGTTTAGTACAGGAAATACGTTTTCATTTTATCTGGTGTAATTTTCATAATAAATATATATTACATTAAAACCTTTTCGTTTAGTAGCAATGGTTCCATGATAAAGTTACTATTGAATCTACAGTATACTGACACTACACTAAGATAACATTCACCAAACAGGAACCTTTAACACATTTGACCTCAGATTTTTATCAGATGTCAAAGTTTAAAACAGTGAAGCTAATGAGCATATCGACACACAAAAATTTCACAGTTTGATGTCCTGCGAAGATTCTCATGGACGTCAAGTTGGTTACCTATTCCCTATTCCCTATTCGTTACCTATTCCCTATTCCCTATTCGTTACCTATTCGTTACCTATTCCCTATTCCCTATTCGTTACCTATTCGTTACCTATTCCCTATTCCCTATTCGTTACCTATTCGTTACCTATTCCCTATTCCCTATTCGTTACCTATTCGTTACCTATTCCCTATTCCCTATTCGTTACCTATTCGTTACTTATTCCCTATTCCTTATTCGTTACTTATTCGATTTCTAATATCCTTCCCCCTTTTTAATTAATTTAACAAAGTTTGGAGACTTATTGTTTTTGCTCAGTTCTTATTATTTTTATTCTTCTTCTTCTTCCTCTTCTTCCTCTTCTTCTTCCGCCACTTTAAAAATGAACTTGTCCGCAGCATTTTTCCAAAACTACTTGTCAGATTTACTTAGGGTTTCATAAAATGTTAGACTAATATGTCTAGGTGAGCCATCAATCGTTCATTTGTGCATTTGGGTCTATTTAGGGGTATTTTGGGGTGCAGAAAGAAGGGAGGGGTTTACTATAGAACCCAATGGGATTTTATTTTCTAAAATTTTCAAATGAATATAACTTGAAAACTGTAAGTGATAGATACATGCAGTCTTCAGAAATGATTAAAGGACAATAAAACAAATCACATGAAATATAGGGGAGTCCCTGGGGGGTCATCCTTACCCCCTTCAATTCGAGAATATGCTTTTAACTTGTAAACGGTCCAGATCCCCACCCCTAAACCATATATATTCTTGTATGGGACAATAAAACTAATCAAATGAAATTAAATAAAAGTTCCTGGGGGTCACTCCCACCCCGTTCAATTTGAGAATGTACTATTATCTTGTAAACGGTCCAGATCACCACCCCTAAACCATATATATTCTTGAATAGGACGATTAAACAAATCAAATGAAATTAAATGGAAGTCCTCGGGGTCATCCCCACCCTGTTCAATTTTAGAATGTGCTATTATCTTGTAAACGGTCCAGATCTCCACCCCTAAACCATATATATTCTTGTAGGGGACAATAAAACTAATCAAATGAAATTAAATGGAAGTTCCTGGGGGTCACCCCCACCCCGTTCAATTTGAGAATGTACTATTATCTTGTAAATGATCCAGATCCCCACCCCTAAACCATATATTTTCTTGTAAGGAACAATAAAACAAATGAAATGAAATAAAAGGAAAGTCCCTATGGGGTCACCCCACCCCCTCTTGTTTGAAAACTTATAAACGGTCAACATCCCCACCCCTAAACTATATATATTCTTGTAGGGGACAATAAAACAAATGAAATGAAGTAAAAGGAAAGTCCCTAGGGGGTCACCCCACCCCCTCTTGTTTGAAAACTTGTAAACAGTCAACATCCCCACCCCTAAACTATATATATTCTTGTAAGGGACAATAAAACTAATAAAATAAAATTAAATGGAAGTTCCTTGGGGTCACCCCCACCCCGTTCAATTTGAGAATGTACTATTATCTTGTAAATGGTCCAGATCCCCACCCCTAAACCATATATGTTCTTGTAGGGAACAATAAAACAAATAAAATGAGATAAAAGGGAAGTCCTGAGGGGGTCATCCCACCCCCTCTTGTTTGAAAACTTGTAAACGGTCAACATCCCCACCCCTAAACCATATATATTCTTGTAGGGGACAATAAAACAAATAAAATGAAATGTAGGTAAAGTCCCTGGGGGTCACCACCACCTCCTCCTGTTTGAATACTTGTAAATGGTGGAGATCCCCACCAGTAAGCCATATATATTCTTGTATGGGACAAAAAATCAAATCAAATGAACATGGACCATATGAATTGCGAGTTATGGGAGCTTTGTTTGGGAGACTTCGTAACAGCATCCTGTTACAATTACTTCTTGTTGTTTATACTCTTATATCTGGTAATAGTTCGAAATTTGTTGTGGTAAAATGATCTTTTTATGACCTTTTTATATGTGTTTGTGCTCAACCGATCCTTTTACTTCATGTTCGATACTCATTTGTTCCTTATTTGATTTTTATACGTTCTACCTTTTAACTGCTTTATGTCCGTATGTTTGAAGATGGATCTTGGTTCGAAGGGATGAAATCACCGTGTTAGCGCTTGCATAAAAAAAAGAAAGATGTGGTATGATTGCCAATGAGACAACAACCCACAATAGACCAAAATGACACAGAAACTATCAACTATAGGTCAATGTACGGCCTTCAACAATTAGCATAGCCCAAACCGTGTAGTCACCCATAAAAGGCCCAGATATGACATTTTTAAACATTTCAAACAACAAAACTAACGGCCGTATTTCATATACAAAAAAATAAACGGAAAACAAATATGTAACACAAAAACAAACGATAACTACTTAATTTCAGGCTCTTGTCTAGGGACAGGCACATACTAACATAATGTGGTGGGGTTAAACATGTTAGCAGGGTGTACATCGTTTCGGAGCATGCTATTACCTTGTTTAATTCGTTCCATCACTCGCTTATAATTCGCTTATAATACGTGTATCATACGTTGCACCTTTTAAAACATGATTTTCAATTGTTTTGTTGTCTCTGGTGGTAGATTTGGGTTCTTAGAGGTGATATAACTCTATAAGCGCATATGTACCCGTTCCAGCCCTCGGATAATACCCTGTTAAATATTCGTTACTTATTCGCTTTTAATACGTTTGTTGTACGTTGCACCTTTTAGAAAAGGATTTTCAATTGTGTTCATATCTCTGGTGGTAATAATGTGTTCTTATAGATGAAATATCCCTATTAGCGCGTATGTGCCCGTTCCAGCGCTCGGATAATACCCTGTTACTTATTCGTTCCTTATTCGCTTTTAATGCGCGGGGTAAGTATACGTTGCACCTTGAAATAAATCGTTTTTTAATTGTGTGTATGTCTCTGGTGGTAACAATGTGTTCTTAGAGACAAAATGACCCTATTAGAGCGCATGTACCCGTTCCAGCGCTCGGTTAATACCCTGTTACCTATTCGTTACCTATTCGTTACCTTTTCACTTATAATACGTTTGTTGTACGTTGCACCTTTTAGAAAAGGATTTTCACTTGTGTTCATGTCTCTGGTGGTAACAATGTGTAATTAGAGATGATATAACCCTATTAGCGTGCATGTACCCGTTCCAGCGCTCGGTTAATACCCTGTTACCTATTCGTTACCTATTCGTTACTTATTCGCTTTTAATACGTTTGTTGTACGTTGCACCTTTAAGAAACGGATTTTCAATTGTGTTCATATCTCTTGTGGTAATAATGTGTTCTTATAGATGAAATACCCTATTAGCGCATATTACCCGTTCCAGCGCTCGGATAATACCCGGTTACTTATTCGTTCCTTATTCGCTTTTAATGCGCAGGGTATACGTTGCACCTTGAAATAAATCGTTTTTTTAATTGTGTTCGTGTCTCTGGTGGTAACAATGCCTTCTCAGAGATAAAATGACTGTACTAGCGTGCATGTACCCGTTCCAGCGCTCGGATAATACCCTGTTACTTATTCGTTCCTTATTCGCTTTTAATGCGCGGGGTAAGTATACGTTGCACCTTGAAATAAATCGTTTTTTAATTGTGTTCATGTCTCTGGTGGTAACAAGGTGTTCTTAGAGACGAAATGACCCTATTAGAGCGCATGTACCCGTTCCAGTGCTCGGTTAATACCCTGTTACCTATTCGTTACCTATTCGTTACTTATTCGCTTTAAATACGTTTGTTGTACGTTGCACCTTTTAGAAAAGGATTTTCAATTGTGTCCATGTCTCTGGTGGTAACAATGTGTTCTTCGAGATGAAATGACCCTTTAGCGCGCATGTACCCGTTCCAGCGCTCGGTTAATACCCTGTTACCTATTCGTTACCTATTCGTTACCTATTCACTTATAATACGTTTGTTGTACGTTGCACCTTTTAGAAAAGGATTTTCAATTGTGTCCATGTCTCTGGTGGTAACAATGTGTTCTTAGAGATGAAATGACCCTATTAGCGCGCATGTATCGTTCCAGTGCTCGGTTAATACCCTGTTACCTATTCGTTACCTATTCGTTACTTATTCGCTTTAAATACGTTTGTTGTACGTTGCACCTTTTAGAACTGGATGCTTCATACTTTGCATGTATATGGATGCCTCATGTTACGAAGTTTCTGTTAGTCACATGTCAAATGTCCTTGACCTTATTTTCATGGTTCAGTGACCACTTGAAAATAAAGTTAAGATTTTTTGTAATGTTGAATTCTATCTTATTTTAAGTAATAGGATAAATATATTTGGTATGTGCGTACCTTGTAAGGTCCTCATGCCCGTCAGACAGTTTTCACTTAACCTCGACCTCATTTCATGGATCAGTGAACAAGGTTAGGTTTTGGTGGTCAAGTCCATATCTCAGATACTATAAGCAATAGGGCTATATTTGGTGTATGGAAATATTATATGATCTGTATGTCAGTCGCGCAGGTTTTATTTGACCTCGACCTTATTTTCACGGTTCATTGCTCAGTGTTAAGTTTTTGTGTTTGGTCTATTTTTCTTAAACTCTAAGTAAGAGGTCAACTATATTTGTTGTATGAAAGCATTGTTAGCTGTACATGTCTGTCTGGCATGTTTCATCTGACCTTGACCTCATTTTCATGGTTCATTAAATTTGGTTTTTGTTATCTTGGTTAATGTTAAGTTATGTGACAGTTGTTATAAAGCTTTATACTTAAGACTATCAACATAATATCAATGATCAGTAAAAAAGGCGAGATTTTTCAGCGTGTGCACTCTTGTTTATATTCTTATCTCTTGTTATAGATCTAAATTTGTTGAGGTAAAATTACCTTCTTATGACCTATTTATATGTGTTTGTGCTCAACCGATTCTGTTGCTTTATGTTAGATACTTATTTGTTTATTATTTGATTTTTATACGTTCTACCTTTTAAATGTTTTATATTCGTATGTTCTTGGAGATGAAATAACCCTATTAGCGTGTATGTACCCGTTCCAGCGCTCGGTTTATACCCTGTAACTTATTCGTTCCTTAATCGCTTTCAATACGCGTGGTATACGTTGCACCTTGAAATAAAACGATTATCGGTTGCTTTCATGTCTCTGGTTGTAATTATGTGTTCTCTGAGTTGAAAAAAAACCTATTAGCACACATGTACCCATTTCACCGCTACACGGAATACCCTGTTACTTATTCGTTCCTTATTCGCTTTTAAAACGTGTGTTATGCGTTGCACTTTAAAAAAAAAGAAATATTTTTGTGTCTCTGGTGGTAACTGTCGGTTCGTAGAGGTGAAATAACCCTAATAGAACATATGTACCCGTTTCAGCGCTCGACTGATACCCTGTTACTTATTCGTTCCTTATTCGCTTTTAATACGCGTGGTATACGTTGCACCTTGAAATAAATCGATTATCGATTGCTTTCACGTCTCTGGTGGTAATTATGTGTTCTCTGATCTGAGTTGAAAAAACCCTATTAGCGCATATGTACCCATTTCATCGCTCAGTGATACCCTGTTACTTATTCGTTCCTTATTCGCTTTTAAAACGTGTGTAATGCGTTGCACTTTAAAAAGAAATATTTTTGTGTCTCTGGTGGTAACTGTCGGTTCTTAGAGATGAAATAACCTTAATCGAACATATGTACCCGTTTCAGAGCTCGACTGATACCCTGTTCCTTATTCGCTTTAAATACGCGTGCTATGCGTTGCACCTTGAAATAAGAAGTAACGAATAGGTAACAAGGTATTAACCGAGCGCTGGAACGGGTACATACGCGCTAAAAAGGTTATTACATCTTTAAGAACACATTGTTACCACCAGAGACATGAACACAAATGAAAATCTTTTTCTAAAAAGTGCAACGTACAACAAACGTATTATAAGCGAATAAGTAACGAATAGGTAACAGGGTATTAACCGAGCGCTGGAACGGATACATGAGAACTAATAGGGTCATTTCATCTTTAAGAACACATTGTTACCACCAGAGACATGAACACAATTAAAAAAAAACTTATTTCAAGGTGCAACGTATACCCTGCGCAAAAAAAGCGAATAAGTAACCGGGTATTATCCGAGCGCTGGAACGGGTACATACGCGCTAATAGGGGTATTTTATCTATAAGAACACATTATTACCACCAGAGACATGAAAACAATTGAAAATTCTTTTCTGAAAGGTGCAACATAAAACAAACGTATTATAAGTGAATAGGTAACGAATAGGTAACAGGGTATTAACCGAGCGCTGGAACGGGTACATGCACGCTTATAGAGTCATTTCATCTCTAAAAAGACATTGTTACCACCAGAGACATGGACACAATTCAAAATCCTTTTCTAAAAGGTGCAACGTACAACAAACGTATTATACATGAATAGGTAACGAAAAGGTAACGAATAGGTAACAGGGTATTAACCGAGCGCTTGAACGGGTACATGTGCGCTAATAGGGTCATTTCATCTCTAAGAACACATTGTTACCACCACAGACATGAATACAATTGAAAATTCTTTTCTAAAAGGTGCAACGTACAACAAACGTATTATAAGTGAATAGGTAACGAATAGGTAACGAATAGGTAACAGGGTAATAACCGAGCGCTGCAACGGGTACATGCGCGCTAAAAGGGTCATTTCATCTCTAAGAACACATTGTTACCACCAGAGACATGGACACAATTGAAAATCCTTTTCTAAAAGGTGCAACGTACAACAAACGTATTATAAGTGAATAGGTAACAAATAGGTAACGAATAGGTAAAAGGGTATTAACCGAGCGCTGTAACGGGTACATGCACGCTAATAGGATCATTTCATCTCTAATTACACATTGTTACCATCAAAGACATGAACACAAGTGAAAATCCTTTTCTAAAAGGTGCAACGTACAACAAACGTTTTTAAAGCGAATAAGTAACGAATAGGTAACGAATAGGTAACAGGGTATTAACCGAGCGCTGGAACGGTTACATATGCGCTAATAGGGTCATTTCATCTTTAAGAACACATTGTTACCACCAGAAACATGAACACAATTGAAAATTCTTTTCTAAAAGGTGCAACGTACAACAAACGTATTATAAGTGAATATGTAACGAATAGGTAACGAATAGGTAACGAAAAGGTAACAGGGTATTAACCGAGCGCTGGAACGGGTACATGCGCGCTAATAGGGTAATTTCATCTCTAAGAACAAATTGTTACCACCACAGACATGGACACAATTGAAAATCCTTTTCTAAAAGGTGCAACGTACAACAGACGTATTATAAGTGAATAGGTAACGAATAGGTAACGAATAGGTAACAGGGTATTAACCGAGCGCTGGAACGGGTACATGCACGCTAATAGGGTCATTTCATCTCTAATTACACATTGTTACCACCAGAGACATGAACACAAGTGAAAATCCTTTTCTAAAAGGTGCAACGTACAACAAACGTATTTAAAGCGAATAGGTAACGAATAGGTAACGAATAGGTAAGAAGATAAGATAAGATAAGAAAACTTTATTTTGATTCGGCATGAGTACAAATAAGCAACACAAGCTCTAAGGAGCTTTTGACCGAATATAAAAACATATAAATAACATAAAAACAGTGCATTTTGACATATAAAACAACCTGTAATACAAAGTTGAATCTCACATACATAGCATGCAATAAAAATAATCAACAAATTTAGAATGAAGTAAAAACATTCTTGACCAGAGCAACCAAAAGCAGCATAAATAATAAAACAGTTTAAGAATTATCTGCAAGCAGAACAGTGACATTCCAAACCGTTCCAGGACTGAACAAGACTTTTAAAATGTGAAAAACTGTTTTCAGTCCTGAAATGGTTTGGAAGACTGTTCCATAAAGTAGCAGCAGCAAATTTGAACGATTTTTTACCGTAACGGGTTGACTTTACCTGTGGAATTTCAAGAATATTTACATACCTGAAAGAATATTTAGATTTTTTGACATTCACCAAATTTTGTAAGCACACAGGAGCGATGTTGTTTATAATTTTAAAAGTTTCTAGAGCCATTGTTCTTATCCGTCTGATCTGCAAGGAAGGCACCTTAGCTTTAAGTAAGAGGTCCTCGTAGGAGCTGGTAAAATCCTCATAAACAAAACGGAGTGCTCTTTCCTGCACCTTTTCTAGTTTTTTGGAATTTTTCTCAGTGCAAACAGGGTATTAACCGAGCGCTGGAACGGGTACATATGAGCTATTAGGGTCATTTCATCTCTAAGAACACATTGTTACCACCAGAGACATGAACACAATTGAAAATTCTTTTCTAAAAGGTGCAACGTACAACAAACGTATTATAAGTGAATAGGTAACGAATAGGTAACGAATATGTAACGAATAGGTAACGAATAGGTAACAGGGTATTAACCGAGCACTGGAACGGGTACATGCACGCTAATAGGGTCATTTCATCTCTAATTACACATTGTTACCACCAGAGACATGAACACAATTGAAAATCCTTTTCTAAAAGGTGCAACGTACAACAAACGTATTTAAAGCGAATAAGTAACGAATAGGTAACGAATAGGTAACGAATAGGTAACAGGGTATAACCGAGCGCTGGAACGGGTAAATATGCGCTAATAGGGTCATTTCATCTCTAAGAACACATTGTTACCACCAGAGACATGAACACAATTGAAAATTCTTTTCTAAAAGGTGCAACGTACAACAAACGTATTAAAGTGAATAGATAACAATATAAGTAACGAATATGTAACGAATAGGTAACAAGGTGGTATTAACCGAGCGCTGGAATGGATACATGCACGCTAATAGGGTCATTTCATCTCTAAAACACATGTTACCACCAGAGACATGAACACAATTGAAAATCCTTTCTAAAAGGTGCAACGTACAACAAACGTATTATAATAGATGTAAATAGGTAACGAATAGGTAACAGGGTATTAACCGAGCGCTGGAACGGGTAATAGCGCTAATAGGGTCATTTCATCTCTAAGAACACATTGTTACCACCAGAGACATGACACAATTGAAAATCTTTTTCTAAAAGGTGCAACGTACAACAAACGTATTAAAGTGAATAGTAACAATAGTAACGAATAGGTAACGAATAGGTAACAGGGTATTAACCGAGCGCTGGAATGGGTACTATGCTGCTAATAGGGTCATTTCATCTCTAAGAACACATTGTTACCACCAAGACATGACACAATTGAAAATCCTTTTCTAAAAGGTGCAACGTACAACAACGTATTATAAGTGAATAGGTAACGAATAGGTAACAGAATGGTAACAGGTATTAACCGAGCGCTGGAACGGGTACATACGCGCTAATAGGGTCATTTCATCTCTAAGAACACATTGTTACCACAGAGACATGGACACAATTGAAAATCCTTTTCTAAAAGGTGCAACGTACAACAAACGTATTATAAGTGAATAGGTAACGAATAGGTAACGAATAGGTAACAGGGTATTAACCGAGCGCTGGAACGGGTACATATGTGCTAATAGGGTCATTTCATCTCTAAGAACACATTGTTACCACCACAGACATGGACACAATTGAAAATCCTTTTTCTAAAAGGTGCAACGTACAACAGACGTATTATAAGTGAATAGGTAACGAATAGGTAACGAATAGGTAACAGGGTATTAACCGAGCGCTGGAACGGGTACATGCACGCTAATAGGGTAATTTCATCTCTAAGAACAAATTGTTACCACTACAGACATGGACACAATTGAAAATCCTTTTCTAAAAGGTGCAACGTATAACAAGACGTATTATAAGGAATAGGTAACGAATAGGTAACGAATAGGTAACAGGGTATTAACCGAGCGCTGGAACGGGTACATATGTGCTAATAGGGTCATTTCATCTCTAAGAACACATTGTTACCACCACAGACATGGACACAATTGAAAATCTTTTTCTAAAAGTGCAACGTACAACAGACGTATTATAAGTGAATAGGTAACGAATAGGTAACGAATAGGTAACAGGGTATTAACCGAGCGCTGGAACGGGTACATGCACGCTAATAGGGTCATTTCATCTCTAATTACACATTGTTACCACCAGAGACATGAACACAAGTGAAAATCCTTTTCTAAAAGGTGCAACGTACAACAAACGTATTTAAACGCGAATAGGTAACGAATAGGTAACAATAGGTAACAGGGTATTAACCGAGCGCTGGAACGGGTAACATATGAACTAATAGGGTCATTTCATCTCTAAGAACACATTGTTACCACCAGAGACATGAACACAATTGAAAATTCTTTTCTAAAAGGTGCAACGTACAACAAACGTATTACTAAGTGAATAGTAACGAAATGGAACATATGTAACGAATAGGTAACGAATAGGTTAACAGGGTATTAACCGAGCCTGGAAGGTACATGCCGCTAATAGGGTCATTTCATCTCTAATACACATGTTACACCAGAGACATGAACACAATTGAAAATCCTTTCTAAAGTGCAACGTACAACAAACGTATTATAAGTAGTAGATAGGTAACGAATAGGTAACAGGGTATTAACGAGCGCTGGAACGGGTAATAGCGCTAATAGGTCATTTCATCTCTAAGAACACATTGTTACCACCAGAGACATGAACACAATGAAATTCTTTTCTAAAAGGTGCAACGTACAACAAACGTATTAAAGTGAATAGTAACGAATAGGTAACGAATAGGTAACAGGGTATTAACCGAGCGTGGAAGGTACATGGCTAATAGGGTCATTTCATCTCTAAGAACACATGTTACCACCAAGACATGACACAATTGAAAATCCTTCTAAAGGTGCAACGTACAACAACGTATTATAGTGAATAGGTACGAATAGTAACAGGGTATTACCGAGCGCTGGAACGGGTACATACGCTAATAGGTATTTCATCTCTAAGAACAATTGTTACCACAAGACATGGACACAATTGAATCCTTTTCAAAAGGTGCAACGTAACACGTATTATAAGTGAATAGTAACGAATAGGTAACGAATAGGTAACAGGTATTAACGAGCGCTGGAACGGGTACATATGTGCTAATAGGGTCATTTCATCTCTAAGAACACATTGTTACACACAGACATGGAACAATTGAAATCCTTTTTCTAAGGTGCAACGTACAAGACGTATTATAAGTGAATAGGTAACGAATAGGTAACGAATAGGTAACAGGTATTAACCGAGCGCTGGAACGGGTACATGCACGCTAATAGGGTATTTCATCTCTAAAACATGTTACCACCAGACATGACACAATGAAAATCCTTTTCTAAAAGGTGCAACGTAAACAACGTATTTAAGGAATAGGTAACGAATAGGTAACAATAGTAACAGGGTATTAACCGAGCGCTGGAACGGGTACATATGGCTATAGGGTCATTTCATCTCTAAGAACACATTGTTACCACAAGACATGGACACAATTGAAAATCTTTTCTAAAGGTGCAACGTACAACAACGTATTATAAGTGAATAGGTAACGAATAGGTAACGAATAGGTAACGAAAGGTAACAGTATTAACCGAGCGCTGGAACGGGTACATGCACGCTAATAGGGTCATTTCATCTCTAATTACACATTGTTACCACCAGCAGACATGAACACAAGTGAAAATCCTTTTCTAAAAGGTGCAACGTACAACAAACGTATTTAAAGCGAATAGGTAACGAAAAGGTAACGAATAGGTAACAGGGTATTAACCGAGCGCTTGAACGGGTACATGTGCGCTAATAGGGTCATTTCATCTCTAAGAACACATTGTTACCACCACAGACATGAACACAATTGAAAATTCTTTTCTAAAAGGTGCAACGTACAACAAACGTATTATAAGTGAATAGGTAACGAATAGGTAACGAATAGGTAACAGGGTAATAACCGAGCGCTGCAACGGGTACATGCGCGCTAAAAGGGTCATTTCATCTCTAAGAACACATTGTTACCACCAGAGACATGGACACAATTGAAAATCCTTTTCTAAAAGGTGCAACGTACAACAAACGTATTATAAGTGAATAGGTAACAAATAGGTAACGAATAGGTAACAGGGTATTAACCGAGCGCTGGAACGGGTACATGCGCTCTAATAGCGTCATTTCATCTCTAATTACACATTGTTACCGCCAGAGACATGAATACAATTGAAAATCCTTTTCTAAAAGGTGCAACGTACAACAAACGTATTACAAGTGAATAGGTAACGAATAGGTAACAGGGTATTAACCGAGCGCTGGAACGGGTACATGCGCTCTAATAGCGTCATTTCATCTCTAATTACACATTGTTACCACCAGAGACATGAACACAAGTGAAAATCCTTTTCTAAAAGGTGCAACGTACAACAAACGTATTTAAAGCGAATAAGTAACGAATAGGTAACGAATAGGTAACAGGGTATTAACCGAGCACTGGAACGAGTACATGCACGCTAATAGAGTCATTTTATCTCTGAGAAGACATTGTTACCACCAGAGACAGGAACACAATTAAAAAACGATTTATTTCAAGGTGTAACGTATACCCTGCGCATTAAAAGCGAATAAGGAACGAATAAGTAACCGGGTATTATCCGAGCGCTGGAACGGGTAATATGCGCTAATAGGGGTATTTCATCTATAAGAACACATTATTACCACAAGAGATATGAACACAATTGAAAATCCGTTTCTTAAAGGTGCAATGTACAACAAACGTATTAAAAGCGAATACGTAACGAATAGGTAACGAATAGGTAACAGGGTATTAACCGAGCGCTAGAACGGGTACATGCACGCTTATAGCGTTATTTCATCTCTAATTACACATTGTTACCACCAGAGACATGAACACAAGTGAAAATCCTTTTCTAAAAGGTGCAACGTACAACAAACGTATTATAAGTGAATAGGTAACGAATAGGTAACGAATAGGCAACAGGGTATTAACCGAGCGCTGGAATGGGTACATGCGCTCTAATAGGGTCATTTCGTCTCTAAGAACACATTGTTACCACCAGAGACATAAACACAATTAAAAAACAATTTATTTCAAGGTGCAACGTATACTTACCCCGCGCATTAAAAGCGAATAAGGAACGAATAAGTAACAGGATATTATCCGAGCGCTGGAACGGGTACATACGCGCTAATAGGGATATTTCATCTATAAGAACACATTATTACCACCAGAGATATGAACACAATTGAAAATCCTTTTCTAAAAGGTGCAACGTACAACAAACGTATTAAAAGCGAATAAGTAACGAATATTTAACAGGGTATTATCCGAGGGCTGGAACGGGTACATATGCGCTTATAGAGTTATATCACCTCTAAGAACCCAAATCTACCACCAGAGACAACAAAACAATTGAAAATCATGAACGTAGTATACACGTATTATAGGCGAATTATAAGCGAGTGATGGAACGAATTAAACAAGGTAATAGCATGCTCCGAAACGATGTACACCCTGCTAACATGTTTAACCCCACCACATTATGTTAGTATGTGCCTGTCCCTAGACAAGAGCCTGAAATTAAGTTGTTATCGTTTGTTTTTGTGTTACATATTTGTTTTCCGTTTATTTTTTTGTATATGAAATACGGCCGTTAGTTTTGTTGTTTGAATTGTTTGAAATTGTCATATCTGGGCCTTTTATAGGTGACTACACGGTTTGGGCTATGGTACATTGACCTATAGTTGATAGTTTCTGTGTCATTTTGGTCTATTGTGGGTTGTTGTCTTATTGGCAATCATACCACATCTTTTTTTTTTTTATGCAAGCGCTAACACGGTGATTTCATCCCTTCGAACCAAGATCCATCTTCAAACATACGGACATAAAGCAGTTAAAAGGTAGAACGTATAAAAATCAAATAAGGAACAAATGAGTATCGAACATAAAGTAAAAGGATCGGTTGAGCACAAACACATATAAATAGGTCATAAAAAGATCATTTTACCTCAACAAATTTCGAACTATTACCAGATATAAGAGTATAAACAACAAGAAGTAATTGTAACAGGATGCTGTTACGAAGTCTCCCAAACAAAGCTCCCATAACTCGCAATTCATATGGTCCCATGTTCATTTGATTTGATTTTTTGTCCCATACAAGAATATATATGGCTTACTGGTGGGGATCTCCACCATTCACAAGTATTCAAACAGGAGGGGGTGGTGGTGACCCCCAGGGACTTTACCTACATTTCATTTTATTTGTTTTATTGTCCCCTACAAGAATATATATGGTTTAGGGATGGGGATGTTGACCGTTTACAAGTTTTCAAACAAGAGGGGGTGGGATGACCCCCTCAGGACTTCCCTTTTATCTCATTTTATTTGTTTTATTGTTCCCTACAAGAACATATATGGTTTAGGGGTGGGGATCTGGACCATTTACAAGATAATAGTACATTCTCAAATTGAACGGGGTGGGGGTGACCCCAAGGAACTTCCATTTAATTTTATTTGATTAGTTTTATTGTCCCTTACAAGAATATATATAGTTTAGGGGTGGGGATGTTGGCCGTTTACAAGTTTTCAAACAAGAGGGGGGGCTGACCCCCTAGCGACTTTCCTTTTATTTCATTTCATTTGTTTTATTGTCCACTACAAGAATATATATGGTTTAGGGGTGGGGATCTGGACCATTTACAAGATAATAGTACATTCTCAAATTGAATGGGGTGGGGTGACCCCCAGGAACTTCCATTTAATTTCATTTGATTAGTTTTATTGTCCCTTACAAGAATATATATAGTTTAGGGGTGGGGATGTCGACCGTTTATAAGTTTTCAAACAAGAGGGGGTGGGGTGACCCCCTAGGGACTTTCCTTTTATTTCATTCCATTTGTTTTATTGTTCCCTACAAGAAAATATATGGTTTAGGGGTGGGGATCTGGACCATTTACAAGATAATAGTACTTTCTCAAATTGAACGGGGTGGGGGTGACCCCCAGGAACTTCCATTTAATTTCATTTGATTAGTTTTATTGTCCCTTACAAGAATATATATGGTTTAGGGGTGGGATCTGGACCGTTTACAAGATAATAGCACATTCTAAAATTGAACAGGGTGGGAATGACCCCCGAGGACTTCCATTTAATTTCATTTGATTTGTTTTTCGTCCTATTCAAGAATATATATGGTTTAGGGGTGGTGATCTGGACCGTTTACAAGATAGTAGTACATTCTCAAATTGAACGGGGTGGGAGTGACCCCCAGGAACTTTTATTTAATTTCATTTGATTAGTTTTATTGTCCCATACAAGAATATATATGGTTTAGGGGTGGGGATCTGGACCGTTTACAAGTTAAAAGCATATTCTCGAATTGAAGGGGGTAGGGATGACCCCCAGGGACTCCCCTATATTTCATGTGATTTGTTTTATTGTCCTTTAATCATTTCTGAAGACTGCATGTATCTATCACTTACAGTTTTCAAGTTATATTCATTTGAAAATTTTAGAAAATAAAATCCCATTGGGTTCTATAGTAAACCCCTCCCTTCTTTCTGCCCCCTAAAATACCCCTTAATAGACCCCAATGCACAAATGAACGATTGATGGCTCACCTAGACATATTAATCTAACATTTTATGAAACTCTAAGTAAATCTGACAAGTAGTTTTGGAAAAATGCTGCGGACAAGTTCATTTTTAAAGTGGCGGAAGAAGAAGAGGAAGAAGAGGAAGAAGAAGAAGAATAAAAATAATAAGAACTGAGCAAAAACAATAAGTCTCCAAACTTTGTTAAATTAATTAAAAAGGGGGAAGGATATTAGAAATCGAATAAGTAACGAATAAGGAATAGGGAATAAGTAACGAATAGGGAATAGGGAATAGGTAACGAATAGGCAACGAATAGGGAATAGGGAATAGGTAACGAATAGCAAGGCCGTAACTACCCTTGAGGCAAGTGAGGCAATTGCCTCACTAAAATTTCGACACTGATAATTTTTTTTATACATATATATAAATATAATAGTCATTTGTTGTTCTGTCTCAACCTTAATTTCTACAACTTGTCACCATTCCTTTTAAACTATTCTTCCTGGATATAACTCAGCATCTCTACGGGTGATGTTTCTCGATCACATTAACCTAGTAACGATAATCATCATGGATCTCTAGTTAAAAACAGGCTCTTGCAGAAAAATCTAGAAAAGCGACACTGAAGGTAAAGAAGGAATAATTCTAGTAAACTAGTTTTTTTGTGAACAGAGTCTGAGTATTGCATATAACTTCATTAGAACAATCCAAAAACGATAAGTAGACTGACAAATCAAGTACTGGTCTTCGGAAGGGGGCAGTCCTGTCTGCGTATTCATTTCTCCATTTCACCAACTTTTGACAAATAAAGTACTGGGTATCGCAAGGGGGCAGTCCTGTCTGCGTATTCATTTCACGAACTTTAACCTTTCTCTTTACAGATAAATAAAATATAAATAATATGAAACATGCATGGATTAGTTTTTATCCATGTTTCTTTAACCTTAAAAATTGAAAGAATATCCATATTCCAATTTGATATTATTGAGGAATTGTAGAACCGTTAACACAGGATTTTGTCTTTACTTATTCGGGACTAGGGAATTTCATTTCTTTATATTCTGGGTTTCGTAATCGTACACCCCCAATCCTAACCCCTAAATTTATAGATTCTGAAACTAAAATATCTCCAACTATTTCTAGAAATAATTTGAAATTATGGACCTACATGTAAACGTCAAAAACTCCATTCCAATTCCCCTGTACCCATATCATGTATACTTACTCTATAGATAGAATCATATACATGTATCTTATCTCATTCTATCCCTAGTTTGTCTACTCTTTGTCAGCATAAAAGCGAGTTTAATATTTTGTAACTGCGACTGTATGATAGTGCTTACAGGAAAGCTTAATTCCCTTTTGGAAACAAAACTGTTACTACCGATGCTGCTACCGAATTGCTGATGGAGAAGGAATTGGAAGAAGACATTGATCATTGTGTTGATGATAATGTGCTACCTTTTGAAACACAGACTGCCCTGAAACGACTGAAAACTTGGCAAAGAGCATGCATGAGTGGCGAGAGATTGTGCGGTCTTGCCATGCTCCATTTTCATCGCGATAAGGATATCAGCAGACCAAATTATGATTCTAAAACGATTTGACTGAACCGGCCATAGAAAACTTTGGCAAATTCTACTGAATCGATGTTTGTTCTATGATCTGGCAGCAGACTCAAATCATTGATATTTGGATGATTATCTTACATATACATTTAAATAAAGTTGTTAAAAATTTGGTGTTAGTTAAAGTCTTAAAATATGAAAAATTTATATAAAAAGTGTCCAAATTCAAAACATTATCAAACTCTCTAAAAATGCTTAGAATGCAGGATTTTGCACCATTCATTTCATACCCTCCAAAAAAAATTTCGCCTCGCTTCGCTCGGCTCAATTATTTTGCCTCACTAAAATAAGATGCCTAGTTACGGCCTTGGAATAGGGAATAGGGAATAGGTAACGAATAGGTAACGAATAGGGAATAGGGAATAGGTAACGAATAGGGAATAGGGAATAGGTAACCAACTTGACGTCCATAAGATTCTCATACTAACTGATTGATTGATAATGGGGATAAAATGATTATTAAAGAGTCTGCAGTGTCAAAATCCTCACAAATCATATTGTGCTATTACATGTGTATAGCAAACAGCATAACATGAGACTTATGGTTAAAGCGACATTGAAACTAGCATCACAGTAGGATACAACATTTAATATATTAAATTGCACATGATTTCACTTCGACTATTGAACTATAATTAGATACAGAGATTATCATGTTGGGAACTCGCGTCATTTTCGGATATAAAGTTATTTATTGGTTTATTTGATTGGGATTCTTACATGGTTGATCAGTTGTTGGTGTAGTTCAGTGGCAAATATTACATGCATATACATGACGGAAAAACATAAAACACATTTAAAACAGAACTTCGACTGTCCGTTTTACACAACTACTCATAGGTAAAACGAGTATATAAAGGTATATTTTGAAGTTTTTAAAAAGAAGTGAAAGATACCACAAGGACACTCAAAAAGTAAGAGAAGCCGAATATACTACGAAAAAAAAAAAAAAAAAAAAAAAAAGGACAAAACCTGGGGGAGATGAAAGGTGGCGATATTAGATGAAGAATAATAGATTTTCGATGAAATCTGTCCGATGGATGAAATAAACCAGGATTTGTAATTTTAAAGGTATCGAAACATTTAATAATTGCCTGTTAACAAATGTAATATTAATCATTGGTTTATGATAGAATAAAGAATTAAAAGAGAAAAATAAAAATAAAGTAACATTGAAAATGCAGTGTCAAGTTTTTTTCAATCTACAAGTTATTCCCTTATCTAACTAATTATAGTTGACCCTCACTCTGAACTTTAAATACTCCACGATCAATACAAAGTTATAATATAGAACATACAGGTATATACTATATACATTTTTACAGAAGAAAAATGACAGAGAAAGCATATAGCAAAGGTACGGTCTGTGTTCTAATGTTTCAGTATAGCATACGACAAAGTAATATATGTCTAAATCTTTATAATGTACCAGAAAGCCTACAGGAAAGTAAAATTTCCTATAACTGTATAATAGTCGCCCAAAAACATCACAAGGTGTGAACTTAACAAGGAACCATTATCATGTTAAAACGGTATTACAATTGGTTAACGTGTTAGATTGGACATATCTGTTTGCGTATTCTACCGGATCAAATTGCAAATTTTAATCAGACATTATAAACAAATAAAGGTACAATTTGCCTTCTGTGGTAATTGTCTAACCGGGAAGTAAGACTTTGAAAGCATCTATATTTAAGTGTGTTTGAATAGCTATGTTTACTTGTTTGCTATGTGAACCGTGAAACCCCTATCAGCTTTGTTTACAACCTATTGAGGTGATTAAGGTGTAATGGCTAATCAAACAATAGTCTGGGTAACATTAGAATGTTTGACTTTATACTTCCAAACTGAGACTGAAACAAACTGTTGGTCTTTTAAATTTTAACCGATTTCATGGACTTCTAGGTGAAATGTATTCGGTAGAATTTGAGTTTGTTGCTTCTCCATTTAAGCAGACTTCAGATTAAAGTCTTTTGTCACGTTATGGGGAATTAAGACATGAAATGTTTATACTCTATATATATAACAAATTTCCTATCTTTTTCGCAGGTTCAGCATTCCCGCCTTTGGTAGATGGAAAGTTGCGACTCTATAGCATGCGATTATGCCCGTATGCACAAAGGACAAGAATTATGCTAGCTCATAAAAAGATTCCGTAAGATTTTAATGATGACTGAGTTAATCTTATATGAATTAACATTCAGATATCGCAGATCAAATTTATTCGTTCATAGTGTATTTATTTACGTTTTTTGATTGAGTTAAGCCTGCCAATTGATATTTTATCGTATGTTTTTTTTTTATGTTGTGATGTTATGCTATTGTTTCAGAAAAAGGGAGAAGGTTTGGTACCATTAAAACGTTTAATCCCGCTGCAAATGTTTGCACCTGTCCTAAGTCAGGAATCTGATGTACAGTAGTTGTCGTTTGTTTATGTTATTTATACGTGTTTCTCGTTTCTCGTTTTTTTATATAGATTATACCGTTGGTTTTCCCGTTTGAATGGTTTTACCCTAGTAATTTTGATGCCCTTTATAGCTTGTTGTTCGGTGTGAGACAAGGCTCTGTGTTGTAGGCCGTTCATTGACCTATAATGGTTTACGTTTTTAAAATTGTTATTTGGATGGAGGGTTGTCTCATTGGCACTCACACCACATCTTCCTATATATAACAATTTTATTAAATAAGCCCGCCATTTGACTTTATTGACATATAATTGACAAATAACGTGTTTCTATATAAATTAGTTGACCTTTTTATCAAGCCTGATGGTCCCAATACAAAACAAAAATGGATCATGATTTCATCTTCAAAAACAAATAAAATGGACTATGCTTGCAACAACCAAGGAGGATCTTATATAACCACATTGCTACAACTTAATCAAACTATACTCTCTTACTTGTTCCTCAACATGTTTAAAAAAGAAAATATATTAGCTCTGGAATGACAGTTTGAGATAATATATGCGAATCTTTTTATCATAGATCAGCATACGTTTTGCAAAGTGCCTGGTTTAAGCGTGCGTATAACTAGTTTAACCCTATCCCATGTGTGTGCCTTCATTAAGTCAGGTATTCTGGACCTTGAACCAGGTATATAACAGTTCATTTCCATTCGTTTGATGTGTTTGAGCTTTAGATTTTGCCATTTTATTACGGACTTTTTGTTTATACATTTCGTCGGAATTTGGTTTTTATTAAAAAAAAAATATGTTTGTTTTTTAAGTCAGATTTTTAGTTTTCCTGTTTTAGTTGTTTGTGTTGTCTGTTGTACTGTGCGGTATGGACACAGTAAGGACTCAGTAAGGGCATATGCATGTTTTAAATACTTCATACTCATTTAGTGAACTTATACTTTTGTAGCTACGAAACAGTGAACATAAATTTGAAAGAGAAACCGGAATGGTTTCTGGAGAAAAATCCTCTTGGTCAGGTTCCGGTTCTGGAGCATGATGGGAAAATTGTTTACGAATCTGCTATCTGTAATGAATACTTAGAAGATATTCATAAACAGAATAGTGTCACGCCAACAGACCCTTACAGACGGGCAAGAGACAAGATGCTTCTGGAAATGAACAGCAAGGTATTGAGAAATAAATCTACCCTGCTTATTTGACATAATTAAAATATTGTACTGAAGTGACTATGTTGTCCTATCACCTTTTTCAATATAAAACTTATTTCATTATCTTTTTATATTTTTTATGGTAAATTTACTACTTAATACTGGTTTTTAACATATTTCCCGTTTTCCGTCATTCGGAAATCTGTAAATCTTCGTCCGTGAACAGTCAGACATGATATTAAGAAAAGCTGCATGCTAATATTCCAGTCAGTTGATAGTACCCCATGCTATTTCTAAACAAACATAAATTCAACATCGTCCTGAAATTGCATGGATCATTTGCCATCTGGCGTTAAGCAACCAACAATCAATCAATCTTAAATGCATCAAACAAATCATATTAGTCTTCTAAGAGTATCTTCTATGAAATTTAAAGTGATATAACTAATTCAATTAGTGATGATATATCGCTAACAATCTCTGCTTAACTTTATAAATAAACTCATCATATATACCAGGAATAATTTTTGTATTTAAGCCAAATGCGCGTTTCGTATGCAAAAGACTCGTCACTGACGCTCGAATCCAAAAAAGTTAAAAAGGCCAAAAGTACGAAGTTGAAGAGCATGGGGGACAAAATTCCTAAAAGTTTTGCCAAATACAGCTAATTTAATCTTTTCCTGAGGTTGAAAAGCCTTAGTACTTCAAAAATTCAAACGTTTTGTTAATAGTTAATTTATATGACCATATCAATGATAATTCATGTCAGCGCTGTGCTACTGGCTGGTGATACCCTCGGTGAATTAAAACTCCATTAGCAGTGGCACTGACCTATAACAACTTATCTAAGCCTGAATCAGAGTTTCAAATACTTTAGAATTTTGTCTACTGTTAAAGAACGTTATTGTGATGACCTTTGGGTGTCGTTTGATTGTAAATTGTAGTGTTGGGTTGCTAAATATAAAAAATGTTTATCATACGTCTCCTTTAAATTATATTTAGAAGCACATTTATTGTTGTGCTTCTTATTGCTAACTTTAAAAAAGAATATGTGGTATGATTGCCAATTAGACAAATATAGGTCAAGCATATTTTAGGATATGTTCCTTACGTCGTAACTACAATCACCTTCCCTTTCATGAATATGACCTACCGAATAAGACTATTTACCGGATTTGTTATAACATGAGCAACACGACGGGTGCCACATGTGGAGCCGGATCTGCTTACCCTTCCGGAGCACCTGAGATCACCCCCAGTTTTTAGTGGGGTTCGAGTTGCTTATTCTTTAGTTTTCTATGTTGTGTCATGTGTACTATTGTTTGCCTGTTTGTCTTTTTCGTTTTTAGCCATGGCGTTGTCAATTTATTTTCGATTTATGAGTTTGACTGTTCCTCTGGTATCTTTCGCCCCTCTTTCCTTTCGTCGTAAGCAATACCTCGGAGGTGATTAAATCGGACAAGTTATGTTTATTTTCAGTTTACTACGGCCTATTACAAAGCTTTGCAGGGCCTGAAAGGAGAAGATGCAAACAGTTTGATTGAGGCTGTTCACGCAAGTTTAGTACCTTTAGAAAAGGCTATTGGAGAGAGAGGAAACTTCTATGGAGGTCAAATATTTATCGTGAATAAAACTTTTGAATGATTGTCTTCATGCGGAAAATCACCATGTGAACAAGCACGTTAAACATTGTTGAAGGCCGTAATGTCGCCTATGATTGCTCATATCCACCACATTTTAACTTTGGTTGAGAGTTTTCTCAATGTCAATTATACCACACCTCATGATATCCCTATTTTATTTTTACCGATAATCCTTTCAGTCAAATAACATTGTCATAGTAACGTAGTAACTATTAACACACAAGAGAAGTTGAAACAGGCAAAATGAAAATCATTCATTCCAATCCCTCAAAATATATTCTTTTATCTTAATTTTTTTTTTTTTTAAATTTTACAAGATCTTTATAAAATGGTATGTTTTCTACGGAAGCGTATAGGTATCTGTTTTTGTTGTTTTTGCTATTGACTTATTGCGTTATATCATACTTATCGATTAATTTATGTCGACTTGTGTGGTGATACTGCAATAAGTTATGAAAAATATGGCGAAAATATTGCGTTAATATATCAAAACAATGCGATATAAAAAAAATATTGACTTGAAGTAGATGTCGATATATTTATGTCGAAACAAATTATAATCGAACATGATTATATCGACTAAAAATGACAATCAATTTTGTAATTATAATGATCTCAATATTTCGAAAACAATACTGCTATATGTGTTGTTATTTGACGATATATCGATATACTAGGAAATGATTTGTTACATTATTTCGACATATATTGATTTATATATATAGAATGATTGATATCGGCGCGCTTTATACGGTGCTTTTGGTACGGGATTTGCTTTATGTCCGCTTTTGCTTTTTGTCCGATCGATATTTTTGGTGTTGTCAGACACTTTTGCCTTTAGCCCGTTGCTTTCAGTCCGTTTTGCTTTTTGCCGGATTATGTTGCTTTTATTCCGACACTTTTTGTATATTGCTTTCGGTTCGTTTTGCTGTTTGTCCAACACTTTTGCTTTTTGTCCGTTGCTTTTAGTCCGATTTGATGATTTTTAGATGTTCATATTTTAATGTAGGTTTCATTTGAACTTCGAAAGTCAATGACATAATTGAAATAAATACAAAACTTATTCCTCTTTATATATGAGTAGCATTTTGAGTATCTTGTTTTTATACTCGTTTGCTCAACTTACCGCTAAGCATGCTTTAATTAACCGTACACTTTGTTTAAAATAAGTATTCGAAAATATTTTGACGATCGTTATTACAAGCATAATTAATAATATCTTTATGTTTGAAATCGCCCGAGATGAGAGCCACACAATGCGACACATGGAGATGCAAATACGGCGTCGCTATCCTTCGATGTGTTTTTTGTCTCGTTTTCGAAGAAAGTAGCTGAAACTTAGAACTAGGGATTGCTTTTCCGATGACGAAAATTGTTAAGTTTTTCTGCTTAAATGTTTCATATGATCTACCTGTGAGCATTAAAATCTGTACACATCAGTTTTACTTATAGTATAGCAATATTTAATTGATAAGCATTTTTTATACAACCGCAATCATTTTTTGAAATTCTTATAATGCTATGATATTGTCGTCGGCGTCATCGTCTGAGTCGTCATTGTCGTCCGAAGACACATTTGGTTTTCGGGACAATAACTTTATTTTAAGTGAATGGATCTCTGTGAAATTTTACAAGAAGGTTCAATACCCTTCAAGGAAGGTTGGTATTCATTTGGGGGATTATGATACCAACAGTTTAGGCAAAAGGGGCCAAAAAGGGTCCAATAACAAGCATTTTTTGTAGTTTCATGACAATAACTTGTGTGTAAGGGTATGTATCTCTCTGGCATTGTACCACATGGTTCCATATCAAATGGAAGGCTGAGGTAATTGTCAAAAACATGCAGGAATAATGGGCAAAAAACGGGGGCCAAAAACACACTTTTTTTCTAGTTTCCAGACAATAACATATGTTTAAGTAAAATTGAGAATGGAAATGGGGAATGTGTCAAAGAGACAACAACCCGACCGTAGAACAAACAACAGCAGAAGTGTATGGATTTCTCTAAAATTGTTCAACACGGTTCAATACTAGAAACTGAAAGAAAAGGCTGGGATTGAGTTTGGGGGAACTTGCTTCAAAAGGGGGGAGGGTCAAAAAGTTTAGGGGGTTCCATTTTTTTAGAAGGGGTTCAGTATGTTAATAATTTTCAAATCTTCCATTGCACAGTGTTGAGGAATAGATTTTTAAGATCGTTGACTAGATTTATTTTGTGTCAAGAACCTGTATTATGTCAAACATTTGATCACAATCTTAATTCAGACAGTATCAAGCTTGAATATTGTGTCGAAATTTGCCCCAATCGTTCAGGGTTCGTCTTCTGTGGTCATATCAGGCTGCGCTCAGCAAAGCATTTTATTAATATTAAATTTCGGTATTTTCCATACAGTTGCATTACTATCAGTTCGATGCCTATTTTTAGGCTATGTATTTAGGGTCGATATAAAACGGTGATTTTGAATTGATTCGCTGTAAAGTTTCCTGCTTTAGTGAGATTGTTAGGAACAACTGACAATAAAAAAAGATAATCGGACCGAAAGCAACGGACAAAATGCCAAAGTGTTGGACTAAAAGTAAAATAATCAGACAAAAAATAAAACGGAACGAAAGCAACGGACAAAAAGCAAAAGTGTCGGACAAAAAGCAAAACGGACCAAAAGCAACAGACAAAAAGCAAAAGTGTCAAGCAAAAAACTGAATTATTGGACTAAAACAAAAGCGGACAAAAAGCAAATCACGGACCAAAAGCACTGTATCAAGCGCGCCGGTATCAATCATTCTATATATTTCAAAATAACGCAACAAATCATTTTCTAGTCTATCGATTTATCGTAATATAAGAAACGTATGACGGTATTGTTTTCGAAATATTGAGATAAATATATCTACAAAATTGATTGTCACTTTTAATCGATATAAATAAATTCGATTATAATTTGTATCGTCATAAACATATCGACATCTACTTCAAGTCCATATTTATTATATTGCATTGTTTTGATATAACACAATAAATCGCAATATTTTTCATAATCTATTGCGGTATCGCCACACAATTCGACATAAACAGCTTTTGGAAATGATAAATTGCATAAATATTTCATACACTGATTTACGGATTAGACACAGGTGTTTACAGAAGCCCATAGCGGACATACAAAAATTAATATTATATCATTATCTCAATATATATATATGTTCCGGACCATATGAGTATTTGGACCATACGCGTATGGTCATGACCATATGCGTATACTCATATGGTCCAACCATACGCGTATGGTCCGACCGTTAGCGTATGGTCGGACCATATGAGTATAATACTCGTTTGGTTATTAACGGGCCGGACCATATGAGTATTTGGACCTTATAGGTATTTTTTTTTAAATAACATTATATAAGTTTCAATCATACAAAAACTTTATCTAAGAAAACAAGTACTATATATACCATGGTTTTTACGAGTTAACATATTTAAACAAACGAATCCGAAGGATGAGTTTGTTTAAATAAGTTAATGAGTAAGACACATGGTATATAAAATTTGTAATATAAATAAAATGATTGACAGCTTCAAGACCTTCAACTAATATTGGAAATTGATCACGTTACAGTTTTATCCAATGAAATGGAAGCTCGCGCAAGCCAGTCACTTTTGCGCTTCGTGTATGATCGTCTGTATATTTCGTGTAATAGAACCCCTGAATTTGCAGAAAGTAAAGAAAATGTCGGATTTTAGTTTTGCGCCCGTGTATGATTGTAGGCGCAGGTAATTTCATAATGTCATCAGACTGAGGTAAACAAAAATGTCGGATTACAGCGACACGGATTAAATAATTATTCTAATGACGGTAAGAGTTTTTGTTTTTTTTCAATGTATCATACAAATTAATCATATTTTACAGAATTTTCATCTAATTGAAAAATGCTTTTCTTCCGTTATTTTATTAGATTATTTATTAAAACACAATTTTAATGATAAAACAATATTTTAACAGTGTCGGATCCAGGGGCGTAGATAGTGTACGTCCCCTAATCATGTTTTTACAGATAATTGTAGCCGATATTTATTCCTTTTTGTATAGATACCCCCCTTTTTAAATCGAAATTTAATTGAATTTTCGCAAAGGAAATGATAGTTTTACATTTTATTTTTTTCAAAACGAAAGAAGAAACATTTAGTAATTGTTTCCAAAATTAAGGGAATTCGTAACAATCCTATATAGTTTGAAAAGGGCTTCTTGAAATGTGGTACACATAATTTATTGCTTTTTCTTATAAAATGAAGGAAAAAAATGAGGATCTTGACCTTTTAGTATGTTTTACAGTTTCCTAAATATTTTAGAGGCGGATACATATATAAAAAAAAAGGTGGAGCTTCAGCCATGGAATAACATGAAAATGAATATGTTATACCATGGCTGAAGCTCCGCCTTTTTTCCTTTGGATTCTAGCCGAGTTGCATATTTAATTAGCAAAGTATGGTACAACATAAATTTGCATATAATATACCATGGTTTTCCCTCACCACACTTTTTAAGCAAATTATTTCATAAAAACATCAAAGGAAAAAATCCAATTTATGTTAATGATGGTTACATGATGACAATGTATTATTTTTACTTTCCAGTGACTTCTTGTGTAACAGTTCATTACGAAATTTTTGGAATTTATTTTTTTAAGTTGACATATTGCCATTCACTCGTAACAACAAATCGGTAATGACCATCGGTATAAAATATGTTTATTATAGTTTTGACAAGTAAGTAAAATTAAATATGTGAAACTTCTAAAATTATTTATTTAGCTAATCTTTTAATTATAATATAATAATGAAATTACCTATATGATAGCGTCTTTTTAATGAACGGTCATACCATATGAAGAGTTAAGAAGTATTAAAAGTAAACTGTTACAGAGTGTCAATTACCCCGACCATATGAGTATATACCCATATGGTCATGACCATACGCGTATGGTCCAAATACTCATATGGTCCGGGACATATATATAAGAAATCCGATGGAGGAGGTATAATTTGCAGTTGTCACTGCACACAGGCAGACATATACATATATTTATTTACAGTGATTGTATGCTTCTAAAAAAAGATTAGCATCAAGCAATTATACTGAAGAGATGAGTAGATAATCATTTCTGTACACTAAAAATAAATACTTCGTGTATTGTTTTAGAGATCCTTGTTTAATTCCTACAAGAAGGTAACACCTCCAGAAACGAAAGCTTATTTTTTATAAGCTAGAGTTAGAGGAGGGGATAAGGTCTCTGTGCAATGCTAGGCGGTGTTGTCGTAGAAGTTAGAAAATAAAGTACAGGTTCCAGCCCCGGCGCCGGGGAGGAAGTTACGAATCAAATCTACTCTGACATTGTTAGGTTGATTTTCTAGGCACTTTATATATGTATATATATCATTATTTCGATAGAATTAAATCGTTATCTCGATATTTATATCATTGTATCGATATATTTACATCGTTATATCGATATATTTATATCGTCATCGTATCGATATATTTATATCGTTATCTCGATATAATTAAATCGTTATCTCAGTATATTTATTTTGTTATCTCGATATGATTAAATCGTTATCTCGATATATTTATTCTATTCTAGTCACTATGTAATATAATTTCAGGTGACAAACCATCTATGTTAGACTTTCTGTTATATCCACACTACGAGAGAATAGAAGGAATAAGAACAGGTTTCCATGCTGATTTTATGCCAATGGACAAACTTCCCAAGTTTAATGCTTGGGTTTCACGAATGCAGACTGTACCAGCAGTCAAAGAGACTATGTTTGATGCACAAACCCACATTGATTTTTATAAATCATACGGATCTGGAAAAACCGATTATGACATTGGATTACAATAAACTTTTTTTTATTTCTGAGACAATTTTATATATATATTTGTATATTACGGATTACAAATGTGTCGAGGTTTCTGATTGGATAACAACACAGAGATGTCAGTATATATTCAGGAAACTGCCGGGGTATATACGACGTTTTTATCCCCAATTGGAACCTCAAAAACGTCAACATAACACCGGTTACTATGTGACGTAGTCATAAGCTATCAGACTGTCAGAGGTTCACAGAGGGAAAATAATGACGTGCTTCAGTCAATACATTTTTGATACAAAATCACGCAATTAACACTTTTAATACTTTAATTTGATGTTAAAAGTGTTATTATAAATTATTACATACAAGATAAAATTATGTTCACAGCAAATTAGAAAATCCTTCACGTATGCCGAACATATCAGATTGGGTTTTTCAATATATATATATGTGTTGTCAACAAATACCTGCACTGGAAAATAACATTAAGTCAGGGGTAATCCGTAATATATGTGTAATTCAGGTCTCAGAAAGGGTATATACTGTGACATTCCCGGCTTGGGGCTTATATCCCCTTCGCCTTCGGCTCAGGGGACATAAACTCTAAGCCGGGAATGTCACAGTATATACCCTGTCTGAGACCTGAATAACATATAGACGGCGTGCACAAAGTTGACGGCAACTGTAAAATGCGCCTTTTAGATAGTTTTATACAACCGTGTTTAAAATATTTTTGAATAAGAATAGGAATAAGAATTTTTTTATGATAAAATGATGAATGCATGCCATTAAAATCCACATTACTAGTAAGGTAAATTAAAATTAATCTATAAAGCACGAAACGGGCATATAGAAAACAGCAAAAATACGATGTAACTTGTAACATTAAATAAGCATAAATTAGAGTTTTTGGCCTAAAACTTATACAAATTCAACATATTTCCCTGCATTTTCGTATTACAGAATTGTTCGGATTCTGACTCGGACATCACACGAAATTCATCGCAAAAAAAATCAAAAACGATCATGGTAGATAAGTTTGGAATGGTCTTCGTTATGTGTAAGAAGTAGTAATTTGGAAGGATTAATAATCGAAATGAAAGAATCGACAAGAACAATATGTAATTACAATCTTTTTATTTTCAAAATAACTTGGTATTCCAAATGTGCATAACCAGAGGTTTAAAATAATCCTCAAAATATGAATGATTCGATAGTCCAGACTGAACACCTGATTTTTTTTAATGTCCAGCTAGTATGTTACAATCTTAAGAAATGACGTTTTAACGCTATTTTCTGAAAAGGGTCCACGACATAATCGCTAATCATTTCCATTTCACTGCTCTTAGCATATATCTATTTATATTTCCAGAATGTGCATTTGCTGCACTTTTTTGTTCGAAAGAAAAAAGAAATATGTTGAACGTAAATATTTAAAGTTATGTGATAAACTAAGTGTCCAGTGTTTTTGTTACGCGCTTGTTTTCTGGAGGAAAATGCCGACGTCGTTAATGGTTTTAGTAATTTGAAGACGTTACGTTTGTGGACTCAGCTTTGTGCACACCGTCATAATATTCAATATTATTTGATATTTTATGAAAGAAGATTTGCAATTGTGATTGACCAGAACTTTTTTTAATTACTAATGTATGACAAAATAAATGAAAAGTACAGCCGTGTGTATTGTTATAAACATACACTGTAGCTACGTGTATTCTTTTTATACAACCCTAATGGCTGACTGGGGTATTACAATATAGTCGTGTCCGGACTCCATCCGTTCCGAAAGATGAAGGGTGGCGTCTGTTTGATTGTGTGGTATGTAGGATTATGCAGATACGTCCATATAGGGAATCAGAGCCCGATACACGTCTGGTATAGGGAGTGTACCACATTCTCTACGTTAAGAAACATCACACCCATAAGCATTTTCCAGTGCCAGTTTTAAGCGGCTCTTCCTCTCGGCCGACTTACCTTACAGAATCTATAATAAAGTATTTGGTAATACTGGTATTAATTTGCTCTCATCCTGAATATGTAATAAGTAACTACCTGTTGTCATTAAAAAGGCCACAATCAACCAATACAGAGACAAAACAAGACAAGACAAGACAATATTTTATTTAAGTCTCACCTCTTCATTATATAAAACATACAAACAGTTGATAAAACAACATCATAAAACATACAAGAGCCACTCTAAAAAGAGTTATGAGAGACTATCTAAAATGTATATACAATATTTACACTAAAATTAGCTATATAAAATACATTTTCTTTTCAATAAAATGTCATTGCAGATTTTGGCAGTATAAAAGTACATATTTTCATTTGTGAATAAAAATATAAATTTATCGTCATCAGACAATTGCATAAAATTAACATTAAATAGAGATGCTTGATAAAATAAATAACAACGCAAATCTTCATACACAGGACAATTCATTAAAACATGTTTTTCATCTTCAATTAAAAGATTTTCATTACAAATACTGTTATAACAAATTCTATTTTCAACTAAAAGACCTTCATACCTTCCGGTCTCAATTTTCAAAGGAGCCGTACCACTTCTAAATTTGGCATAGGCACTCCTATATTTACCAGGTATAATATTTAATAAATAATTTTCTTCACCAAATTCATTTTTGAACAGTCTGTAAGTACGTAGTTTACTACGCTCGTTTGACATTAAATCAATATACCATTGCTCTTTAAATCTATTGAAACAGATATTCTCAATATTTTTTATAACATGTTTATCAATAATCAAATTAGTATTACAAAAATGTTCCATATCAAGTTCTTTAAACTTTGTGTGTACTCTGAAATTCCAATTTTTCAGTCTATTATTGCATATATTATTTGCCCATATAAAAACTTTTTTGTTTATTCTATTATCACACATTTTTGTAAATCTACTATAAGTTCTAAAAATACATGTCCATTGTTTTACAATACATGGCATCCAGCCCATATCACCATATAGGGCTAAATTAGGTGTGTACTTTCCAACACCCATGAAAAAACGCATTGCCCTATTTTTTACAGCATTTATACAAGAGTATTCTTTACTTCCCCATATCGCAGCACCATATTCAATTACAGACATAACAAGAGTGTCAAAAAGCTTAGTAAAAGTAGAATATTCAAACCCACCATTTGCTTTGCATTTAGCAATTAGTAAACCTAACGATCTGCTGGCTGATTTTGCTACAATTTTCGCCATCTCGTTATAATCCAAAAACTCATTTAATAATAAACCAAGATACATATATTTTGATACAATATCTAACTGGTTTCCGTTCAACATAAATTCAAAATTTGTTTGTGTCACAGATTGTGTTCTAAAATGAACAATTTTTGACTTGTCCATATTTACAATTAAGTCATTTACATTACACCATATACTAAAGTACTTAAAACATCTAATATTCTTTGAAGGTCATTTTCATTTTCGGCTAATAAAACTACATCGTCTGCATATAACAATATACAAATCTTTTCACCATTTACATTTATACCAATATCTAAGCTCTTGATGTCATCAACTAAGTTATTTATGAAAATATTAAATAATAACGGCGATAATATGCAGCCTTGTTTTAGGCCAGAATTTACTCCAAACCAATCAGTCAAATTGCCATTTATCTTGACACAAGATTGAACATTAAAATATAAAGAATGTAAAGCATTTTACATTTTGGTACTTAAACCTAAGGATTCTAATTTACTAAACAACAAATTACGATTAACCCAGTCATATGCTTTTTTTAAATCTACAAATGCACAAAATGTTGAAAGTTTACAAAGTTTTCTTGTTTCAATGATAGTTGTTAAAGTTGATAGATGGTCTATGGTACTGCGACTCTTTCTGAAACCATTCTGTTCGTCATTGATCACTTCAAGTTCGGTAAGTTTTCCGGTCAGACGTGCATTTAGGACGCCACAGTATAGTTTATACGCCACTGGTGCTAGACTTATTCCTCTATAGGACATCGGATCTCTGGGATCTGCCGTGGATGACTTGGGGATCGGTGTAATGATACATTTATTCCACATAGCTGGCACTTTACCGGAATTATAACATATATTAAAAACACGGATAAGCGCATTCAATGCTGTAGGATTTTTATATAATTCAACTGGAATATCATCAACGCCAGGAGATTTACCACATTTTGATATTTTCACTACATTATACACTTCGCTACTGGTAATTTCACCATCTAAAATTTCATCACAAATTATATCACTATTACAATTTTCTATTTCATTACTAATACTAGTATCGCTATTTTTATTTAACATTTCTTTAAAATCATATTTCCATTTATTTATAACTATATCCTTATCATCACATATTGATCCATCATTTAATTTTATCTCCATTGGAATAGTATTTTGACGCTCGCTCCCTACTCCGATCCTGCCAATTTTCCGCCAAAATTCTTTTGGGTTTCCTTGCGAATTAATTAATTCCTCTTGCATTGAATGCCAATATTGACGTTTTGATCTTTGGACACCTCGATCAAATAGTTTTCGTTTTTGGACAAAGATATGACGCAGTTCCCTTTTTTTGTTACTAAGACGACATTTATTCCAGTTTTTCTCCGCTTTACAAACATCATTCCACAACATAGTAAGCTCGGAATTCCACCACGGTTTTTTACATTTCCTAGCTTTGTTGTTAAACGCATTACTAATTCGAATTTCTTTACTTGATAACTTTTCGGACATTTCTGTTTTCAGTACCGATACAAAATTTTCATACATTTTATCGATATTTTGTTGTGAAGCTTCAGATTGTTCCAACTGCAATATCACACGATTAATTTCTGTTACAATAGAATCACCGATAAGCCAATTTTCCGGTAAACTTTTAGTATCATATTTAATTATTTTAGTAACAGTTTGATTTTTGTCTTTATTTTTACTGACTTGGTCTTCAATTGGAAAATATAGGCACATATTCCATGTCAATAGTGAATGGTCAGGTACTATTTTACGAAGGTCATATCTACCGGGCTCGCCAAGACTTTGAATGATAGTAGTAGCTCTTGTTATGCTAAAGGAGTTAAATGAATCCAACATTTCATATGGTAAAATACAGTAGTCCACTACACTGGAACCGCGTGTTGATACAAAGGTAAAGTCGTTGGTTAAAGTTTTCCGACCATTAAGTATGCAACAATTAACATCAATTAGAAAATCACAAAAAATGTTCCCATATCCGTTTGTCTGAAAGTCGACTATATCGCGCTCTGGTAAGCAATCTATTCCTTCGATTGAATCCGAGAAATCAGAACAACGACTGTTAAAATCACCACACAGATAGAACAAATTACCTTGTGGGATTGTGTATATATGTGTCATTAATGTTTCCATAAATTCGTGTACATTGACTGCTCTAGTTGAGTTTTCTGGTGGCAGGTAGACGACGCAAACGTAAAACATATTGGAATTACAACGTTTATCTTTAAACTGTACCCACATTATACCATCAGTGTTATCATCAACAATTTCAATGTTAAATTGTTGATCAAAGTCATTACGGACCAAAAGTCCTACACCACCCGATCCATTCTTCGCTCGAATATGTATATTCCGTCGGTTATGGCCGTACCAGCAGTAACCATCCACGTTTACAGAATTAGAACCCATAAGGTGTGTTTCGGCAATACCCAGTATGTGTAGATTGCGTTGCATAATACAAGAACTTAAAAGACTATATTTGTCACTATTTACATTATAGTTCCATCCGTTAATGTTCCAAAATCCGCATTCTACCTAATAACCGCCACGCCCACTTTTGTAGTGTTTCCCTCGTCGATTTCCACCTCGTGCGCTGTTGTATCCCTGAGTACTATAATTTCGATTTTCATATTCTTCATCTATTGATAGGTGATCTCTTTGTTGGTTTTCACTACGACGTGGGTTGCTGTCAATTCGGTTGTCACGAAATCTTGATTCTCGAGTTCGGACTCTGCCTCCTTTTATTTCTAGTCTATTTTCGCCAATTGCGTTCACAATATTCCGTAAGTTGTTATTCAGAATCCGTTGCGACTTCGACAAATCATTTTCAATAAATATGTCTTTAAAGTTTCGAGAATCTTTCAAATTGCGCTTTTTATCCATGACTTTTCTTTTTTCGTTCAACGATTTGAAAACTACAATTACTACACCGTATTTCCCTTCTTTGTAACTCTTCTTACGATCTGCAGATACCGCTTTTACGTCTTTTAAATGTAGACCATCTTTAATTAAAGCGTTCACCTTGTTTAATACATTCTCTCCGTTGGACTCGGGCAAGTTCCTAACAATAACCCGTATAGCCTCGTCTGAAGTTGGTTGCTGTTTCGCCGCGTTTGCATAGGACTTTTCTATATTTTCAACTTTGTCAGACACAGTTTTTAATTCTTTTTGGAACTGTTGTTTAACTTTTTTCATTTCTGATGAAATTTTACTATCGATCAATGACGCTATTGTATTCGGGATTGTTTTCTCAAGATTATCCATTCTTTGTGTAATCATTTGACAAAAACTGTTCATAGATCCCGTTAAACCAACAACTAGGGACTTTAATTCACTAAAATCACTTGAGTTATGTTCATTTGTACAAATAGAATTATCTTTACACTGTGTAGATTGTGTTAAGCGTATAATATCTTCATGGTCATCATTAACTAAAAATTTCAACTTTTTCGATGTCCCTTCAACAGATCCATTTGATAATCGCCTTTTATTTCGTGATGGTGTTTTATCAGACGTACTTTTAACGTTACTCACAGTTTTTTCTTGGTGAATTTCTGCTGTAGTAGTCACTTTACTAACATTAACGGGTGTTAATACCGATTGTACGTATGTATCTGCCAGTTGAGGATTGAGGGGATCAAAACTTAAAATGTCCAAATGCTCCATTTCTCTTGTGAAAACACTCAAAATTGTTCCTCTACTCACAAGTAAGCACTATAGATTGCAGATAATATATTCCCAATGTTTAAATATACTTTAAAATGCACTAAAATCGGATTTTTTTCGCCACAGAAAATAAACACTTTTGAATTTCTTGGCGCATGCGTATATATTACAGATCATGAAGTAACGACCAACAATACATAAGATGGGTATTCAATTCTGTGTTTCTATTTGTATTTTTTTACCGAGCGATATTCGAGTACTCCCTCGGTAATCCAACGAGTACTCGATTATCGATTAATAAATCTTCACCGAGTTGACAAATGATAAAACAAAAATTGATAAAATCGTGCACAGAAGACTTAGTTTATGATATATACATGCATTGGATCAATAATTGAATAAACATTATGTTTCACCAGTAACTCGTTTCATATGACTTCAGGATGTAATTAGGTGATCTAAGGTAAAATTAGATAAATCAAGAATTCAAAATCGTTACTAAGCTGGAAGAGTATAAGTTGTGGATCAAAATAAGCTAAAAATATTCATAGGTCATGGAGCTCCTTTTCCAGATATTTGATTTATTAAATATGGCGGGAAAAGGCTGACTCGGACTTTTACCTTATATTTTCTTTGGTATTATTTGGGTCTCAAATCAAAAGATAGAAAATCAAGAATCTGCTTAAATTTTGTCAAATGAACTGTTATGTACTATAAAGTCTTATGTAAAAATATAAATAGGTGTAATGGGGTCAAATATTTTACCGTGTTTCATATGGAAAAACACCAAGGAGTCCGAACTTTTGACACTTATTCCAAAACCTCACCTAAGTACATCCTTAAAGTGTATTTGTTGTATTTCAAAAGTTCGACGGGACGGACGCGTTTTACATACTCACCTTATTCTCACAATTGGCTACTAGCAAGGTTTAAAGTATAATTTCTATATCAGAATCTATTCACTTTAGAATTTTATTTTGTTTTGAGAGGTTTTTTTCATATCAGAAGTTATCTCAAACTTACCAAACGATATGAAGTTCCCATTTTTTTGGGGGGTGGGGGTGGGAGGGGGTAAATTTTTATCTTTATAGGTACCGGATAGATATTTACCCCAACAATTAACATTACGATAGCGTCGTACCGGTCCTCGATTGTGGCATTTCAATATTTAGTTCTTGCTTTTTTTTTTCGTGTGTTAATTTTGGCACTTTAATTGGAGGCACCAAATTAACCAAAATAAAACTACAACCAAAATAACCCAACTTACGGTATATCAACATTGTTAGTTTCATTTGCTTTATCAACATAGTTCGTGCAATAAAGTTCTTGATACCACAAAAAGAGTTTTTCGTTTAATTTATCATAATAAGATATAATGTCGTTTCTTTTTTAAATACGTGAATCAGCAACGAAATAAACATGTCTATTAATATGAAATTTCGTTTGTGAGAAAGTCACGAATTGTTTATTTCAAGAACATTATTATCTGTTACATATAAATTGATTATATCTTTCCTAAACCAGTCAGTCATACAAATTCAAGGTCGTATGATTTGATGGTCATTATTAAAGACCACCAATGGTTTAAGAGTTATACTAACTCAATGTTATAATGTAATTTAGCAAACTGTCAATTAGAGATATTTTGTCTATTAATATTTTGTCTATTGTAATTAATGTGATCATTTCCCCTTTTTTAGACTTCTATTACTAGGGGTATGATCGAACCTATTTTTTTAGTTAAGATATCGGTTAATTTTCAAAAAGCATAACGCTAATAATGATTCTTTAAATGTTTAATGTCTCAAAGGGACACCAGCCACGAGATAAAATTTAAAACATGATTCTGCTTTGTTTAATCAAAAATGAAAGTGATATAGTGAAATAATAATTCGCTTTTAGCAGCCAGTACGGTTCAATTTTGTCAAAATAAGTTTCGAAACATCGACGATGAATTACAAGTGAATAATTCAACCTCATTGAATCTGTATTCATTTGAACTTCAGCCCTTAGCTAGTGATAGATCGCATGAATTGTGCGTATTCAGTTATTAAGAAAGAAAATAATGTCAACATTGAGAACGTGAAACAAAGGTAAATCATTTGATTGACTGACTCAATCCACAAAATCTCAGGTAAAAACGATTATCAAAATATATTTCCAACCTAAACTATGAAATTTAAAAGACCTACAAAAATCAACGGGATATCTATCAATTTATATCTGTGTTTATGTTTTTATCACTATTATGACCATCGGCAATATTCGGAGGTCAACTCAAGAGTTAATTATATTGCGTCTAGACTAGAATACACAAGAAACGATGAGACATATTATCGACCCCATGTCTTGTAAATTGTTTATTTATGGCTTTCTATAATTTGAATAAAAGTTTTGATATTATGGTATAAATTAAATATAAGAAATTGAGTCATATCGGTGAACATGAATTTGACAACTAGTGCCCCTTTTATGTAACGACGTACCTTTATAACTTCCGAAGTAAAAACCACTGTTCAGTTTAGTCTGCCTATTACGGTTACTGTGTTTCCATTAACGGGGATTTTAGGTTTCGGGTAGATAACTTCGTAGTGACAAAATATAATAATAACACTTTATAAATTTCGTACGTCAGGAGAGCTGTTCTTCATCAATAATGAATCATCTTTAAAACATGAGGGACTAAATGGCCAAAATTTTCCTAACAAAATAGCCAAATTTATCTAAGGTCAACTGCCACAGATATTTAGATCCTAACTTTTTAATATATTAACGGAAACTTTCAGAGCAGTTTCTGACTTATAAAGTTAAATATGTTAACATTCCAGCTAAATATATCACCATATGCGCTTCATAAAAGAGTAGTTTATTATTATACAATATTAAAATTATTGTTTAACAAAAAAAAAACACATAGTAGAAAGTTGATGTATTTTATCTCTAATGGTAGCCAAATATTATTAAACTGCTTGATAGAAATATCGCCTTCAGTACTAGGTAAACAGATAAATCGGGCGTATGACATTTGCGCTAATTTTTAAAATTGTCATATTTCATTAGCGCCGATTTTATATTTGCTCCTAATTGCATTGACAGTTTAACACAAGTGAGTAAATACTTGTACATGTACTATTCTTTGAAGGTATATTGGTAAAATATGGTTATAAACGTTGTTCACTTATGTTTAAGTTAAGAAAAGCCAGAAAAAGAAAAAAATCGACTTCGTTATTGACAATAACGACAAATATAGAAGAGACGAAATCACAAGAAAGGAATATATCAGATATGTTGCCTTTAAATACTCGACAAGAAGCTGAACGTTAACAGATTTATGATTTTAATGTTACCGTTTTTATGGATTTTAATGTTGTAAATTGATTTTTAATTTGTCATTTTAGTATAAACAGAGTGTTTTTATCTAAGGTTTTGTGAACAAAGTGCGTTTAAATTGACTTATCATGCTCGACATCCTACTTCCACCTCCTCGTGGTTAGCAGAGGACAACAGTCATATACTAGTACATGTTATGATTGACAATTTATATCATTTGTACAACTGGCTAACAGGAGAGGTCAATACGAATAAATGAAAAATAACATTCACCTGTAATTTACCTGTAAACAAATCGGCGCAAATGAAAAGAAAAATCGGCGCAAATGAAAGAAAAAATCGGTGCAAATGAAATGTAGATCGGCGCAATGAAAACGCCAATATAATCAAATGGATAAATTGTTTTACTTTTCTGGTTTTTGTTAAAGGCAATTGTTTGAATTATAACTAAATGTTCATTATATCACATCGTTTTGAATTAATATTTGATTTCTTCATTTTGATTATCAATACTGGTACTGATTGAACAAATGCAAAATATTTTTATTTTAGTATATTCACCAACTTAAGGTTGAGACATTTTCTAATTCATTTTTCTCAGACATTTCTTTTTAAAAATGACCAAGCAATAAAATGAGAATAAAGAAATAGATAAACCATTCATCATTGGCTATGGACTGTGATATCTTACAAATTTCTGCCATTTACAATGACAATTTGTTTAACCAATACGTAACTCCAACTAAATCTATAAATAAATATGCATCAGAAGTCACCGGTTTAACTGTTTCTCACAACTTTTTATGTTACAACTGGCACAGAGTTGATTCATGTCTACCGCAACAAGCTCTTCAAAACTTCATCTTCTGGTTACAAAATATTCCGTCTCATAAATTAATCTTATTTGGACATAACTGCAGGCGATTTGACATGCCAAGATTAGTGAATACTTTACAGCAATACCATCTTGCACCTTCATTTTCTGAAAAGGTCTCTGGTTTTACAGATACTCTGCCTTTGTTCCGCACAAAATTTCCAGATTTAAAGAGTCACAAACAAGAGCAACTCGCACAGACTATTCTGAAGAGCACTTACAATGCCCATAACGCTTCAGATGATGTGAAAATATTACAAAAACTTATAAATGCTTCTGACACGTCACATGAAGAAGTTATTGCCCATTCATTTTGTACTGAATCATGTATAGAACTTTGCAAGCACTCTAAGATGTCAGCTATTCGATATACATCTTTGAAGCAGTTGCTTCAAGACAAAATTGTGTCATCAGTAATATTGAAAAGAATTGCTGACAGTGGTTTAGACTTAAACCAACTATGCCTAGCGTACAACCGAGACCCTGAAAAGGGTATACAAAGTGTACTGTCTGAGAAAAGACATGACGGACCAGTCAGGGTAACAGCACACAAGTGTACCGCGAAGAAAATAAGAGATTTTATTGCAAATATAATGGCTAGAAATTAGAACTTTTTTTGAAGAATTGAATTGAGTGTAATATACGATGTATTAAATCATAATGCATGCACTTTGCAGAAACAAAAACTACAACAAATAGAATGTATATATCTATAGCAATTTACATAAATATACATGTACATGTAAAGTTATGATAACTGTGGGGTGAGTTATGTACTCATAATTTGGCTAGGTGAGCTATAACTTTGTATTCATTAAGGTTTTTTTTAAATCGAACACAATATCGCTGCAACATTCGGCACATTTATTATTTGCTTCCTTTTTATAACAGCCATGTTATCAAATACTTTTTGTAATAAAAATATGGAGAATTTATTATACTTTTTGCTTCCTTTTGTAAGTAATGAAATGTCTAAACGGAACACTTTACTTGTAATAAAACAAGGTGGGGGGGGGGGGGGGGGGCATATATTTAAAGGTAATTCAGTTAAACATTATATTCAATTTTATTTATTATATATGATGAAGTGTTATTCAAATCTCAGATTGAACAAAATAGGGTGTCATGTGTATTATTGTTTTATATTGACCAAACTATCAATACTATAATCTATTACTGTATATGTAATAAATTTGTTTCAATCCTTAACTTATTATTGTTGGTTTGCTTCGTATATGGGTTTGAATGATTATTAACAGATTATATTATATGCATTGTATTTTGATTACGACAAAATACTTTGCCACAACCGATAATGTTCCCAGTAGGATATTAGAACATTGATAAAACATTCATTGGTTAAAGTATTATATAAAAAAGTTAGAAGATGTGGTACAATAGCCAATAAGACAAGTCCCCACCAGACCAATTGACATAGAAGTTAGCAACTATTTGTTATCGGAAGACCTTCAACAATGAGAACAAAAAACCTTATTCATTGCAAGCTTTAACAGAATCCGAAATTACGTATGTAAAACAACAGAAAGTTTACGAGAAAACCAAGAGACTAATTCATGTTAGAAATTAAAAAAATACGAAAAACAAATATAATATTCAGCAACAATCGAAATCGGTGTTTGTCCTCAGCATATAAATCCATTACACATCTAGAACGAATATACATGTGATAAACATATAAGCCTTAGGGAATGGTAACAGCAAAAATACGGACATTTCAAACAAGCCATAGATTTTTAGGTCACATATGGTATGCATACAGAAGTTTATTTGTCACAAGCATAACATGATTCACTTTTAACGTTTACATAAAATCCGTATTTTACAATGGCATTTCAAAATTCCCAGCATTCATTCTGGACGACCCCTATTACAGGAAAGTCCTGATGACACTTAATGAGCACGTGACTGAGGACCTACACGTATCTATCATTTCGTTTTTGTCCTGAACAAGCATGAACTCTTTGCCACTGGACATTTAGCAAATAATCCAGCTATCAACCAGCTTTCATGAGCATGAAAGTTGAAGTATCAACAGATGAATGGTAAATGCCTAAGCCAAATGATAGTATTGTTTATATATCATACAGTAGTCTCAGTGTTTACATGCCTTTTTTATGAAGGGTAGTCCCTATATTCTATTAACTGGCGTATAATCAATTATCCTCTATCAGAAAGAAAAAGATATGGAAATATCTGGTTAAAAGGGCTACAATGGACAATGCATTTTGTGATTATTTTTTAGATTTCCGATTTTTCTTTCTTTATTCATCAGTCAGATGCTTTTGTTCAATTATAGATTTTCTTCGAGCTTTCTTTCACGTATATTTTTAGGGAAAAAATACCGGTAAATTCAATGCTTTTCGCACACAACATTTGCAACTAAAAATGCTAAAAAACATTTCCTTAATCGGCCCCAGACCCTCTGTCGTAAAGCGTGTACACGGTTTAAAAATAAGTAGGTACGCTCTTACATATGAGTAAATTTTGATCACAAGATTCAACGGTGTTTCTCATAGCCGATTGTGTGCTGCCGATGATTTATTATATCTGTTTGAAATATCTGTTTGAATATCGACATATATACAAATACCATATACAGTTTTATCAAATAACGAATAATAAAGCCCATGCCGGGATTTTGTTTTTATTGAAAACAAGTTTTTTATGTGTCAAACTTCATATTTGCGATATTCCTGAAAATCTGTATCAAAGATTGCGGCAAATTCATATTATGACGTCAGAGTCATTGTTCTGATGATAGATAACTCTTTTCTTGAAAACAAATGAAAAAATGAACGTAATATAACTCGTATCTTTTTTAAAAGGTCGGTGAGGTATACTTTTTTTTACCTTATTTTAATGAGTACAAATTGCACTACAACTCTTGTGTTTTTTTTACAAAAATCACTGGTAGATATTTTTTAACAACGGAAAAACATTTTACTTTGGAATATATTTTTTGGCGGGAATGAAATAAAACCCAATTCAAGAAACTTAAGAAAACAAAATGATATGATGTAGTGTATTTATCTGATAGATACAAATCTTCTGGTATGTGTGAAAAAAAAATTTGGTTTTAGCTTCGATATTAACTGAATAATCGTCACTTGAAAAAGTAACGAAGCAATTGACAATTTGGCAAAAGCCATGAAATTGAGGTTGCTATGGAGACAAAACGAAGTCGGTGACCCCAATTTTTTTTTATCCTATTTTGTTCCAAATGTAATGAAATATCTTGTCACAAAATTTTAAGAAAAAATCACTGGTAGAATTGAATAGGCTGTTTGGTCTTTAATCCAATGTTACCCCATTGATCTTAGCACCATAACCAATCTATTCAGCTATTAAATTAGTCTATACAAATTACGTAAAAAGACCCCAAACGATAAGGAAATAAATAAAACTGAACATATGCAATCCTTTTTGAATTTTGTTTTAGCTAAAGAATGATCCTCATGTATGTAAAAGTTGTCCTCGCAATATTGTGTTTAACAGTTGTCTCAGCAGTTACAGATGAACACGGAAGAAAGTCAATGACAAGTAACCAATATCTATTTTTTAATATAATTATTTGTCAGATTTAGACATATTGCTGAAATCGATATTTTTTTTTAATTTTGTTAATTTGAAGTGAATCACTTAGTTTAACAATTTCTTCAGTAAATCGTTTAACTTATAATTCAACAGTACTGTTTTTATTGAAAAATTGAAATATATTAAATTCATCATTTTCATACACGTGTTCTCTCAAAATTAAGTTTATGCGAATGTGTAAAAATTCCCTCCATGTAATCTGTTTATAAACGCGAACGCATGAGACGTCATTGAGCATGGGTTTTTTTCAGCATTCAATTCAATATATAAATCTTATATTTAATAAAATATCTTGTGTTGTATTAATGAAAGTGCTTTCTATCGGTTTGTACATTTGACTACAGATTGCTATGGTTATCCGACGAAGATTTTACTACCTGTAGTCTATGTTTGTCGTCGTGTTCTGATGGTTCGGGTATTCAAGGTTACATTTGCCGTACATCATTTTGTGACGGAAAGGAAGATTGCAACAATGGTGAAGATGAAGAAGGACCAGTATATCGAGGTAGGTACCCAAGTAGGGACTTACCCAATGTAGGAACACAAATAACATATCTTTGTATTTAAAACGATTGATTTGGTTTAGTTTTATTGTCCCCTTTTATGAATTTACTTTGGAACTCGGTATTTTTGTTGATATTGCTTTCTTAGTAGATTTGTATCACATATAATGAACGAACATTCAATGTTGCAATAAAGAAATAACAACAATAATCAGATAAAAAAAATTTATATTATTAGCGGAACCTTGTGAAAATACCCAATGGTGGTGTAGCGATGACAAGCAATGTATCACTTCATTTGCAAAGTGTGATGGAAGAACAGATTGTTAAGACGGATCGGATGAGGATCCTGACACATGTAGAGGTAAAACACGTAATGTCGTTTGAACAGATAATCGACGCATTTAGATTTAAAACAATACATCACACAACCTTTTTTTATAATCTCGTAGTTATATGCAACTGCCTCAAGTCTGACAAATCTAGAAATTTAGATAAAATAATATATGACCAACTTAAAATGTTAACAAATAACAACTTAAAATAAGCCGGCTTATAACCACCAATAATAAAAATCCATGAAGTAATGAAAACATATTTACACACAAATATTCATTTACTGTTTTTTTAGCCTGTCCATGCAAGTACATAAATATAAATGTAGAAACTTACATTTCTCATAAAAATACAACGGGTAGATAATTGTATAGCACTCGAGATGAAATTATGTATCTTAAAATGAGCGTTTTTGATTTGTCTTTGTCATGTGGTGTATATCTTTTTACAGCCGGAAATATCCTTACATGGATTAGAACGTTTTAAATTCATATGACATTTCTGCAGTATAGTTTTTCTTGAAAATTTACATTTGCGCCTCAGAATTTTTTTCTTTTCTAGAAAAAAAGCTGATACTTTTGTTTAGATAGTAACATTCTGGTAAGACAGGGTTTATCCCTGATAATCTAAAACAGTCAACTGCTGTACATCATCAAAGGAACAACCTTTAACGCGTGTATTATTTACATAAAAACCCATCAGTGACGATCTAATCGTTTAATGTCACGCGGAATGATGTCAACCAATCAAGTTTGGATTTTGCTTTCAATTTGTATAAACAGTCGAACAATAAGGTTTGTTGCACTTACTTTAGTGACTAAAATAGAAGTATCATCCTACCCACCTTTCAGAAAGATAAAAACTTTTAACCTACCAGAAAAACCCCGTTATTTTCTTGCAAATCGTGAACAAACTTTACAAATGTTCATGATAAGACACCGATAGGATTCAAATCATTCCACTAGATTGTGTTAGCAAAATATATCCAGTTAGTCCTTTACTTGCGGTATTCTATGAAAATATAGAAATAAAAAGTTTGAAAAATCGTATTTAAGCATGCATGAATATTTCTTCTCCGACATTCATTTCTACTGATACATAGTGTAACGTGTACACCAGTTATGCGTTCTATTTGAAAAAAAGTAATCCTTGAAGATATTGTTTTTTGTGTATTTGAAGAAAAATGTCTAAACATGGTAAATTAAAGAACACAAAGGGCAGTTTAAGGTTTAATGATATAATTTTATTTAATGTACTGTGTTTTGACAGTCTTCTTCAAATACATATTAAACAGATGCAAATTTGTACAATTACAAAGTTGTTCTATGTCAGGATCAAACTTGTACCCGTTAGTAAAAATTTGTTACCTTCAAGTATTCACACTTGTGCAATACGCTACAACATTGTAAAGCTTCTACACGCCCGTAATTTCCTAAAAGACAACAACCCGTTTTTACGCGTTAACGAAATAGTATATAAGAGACTTCAATTTATCTCAAATATCAACGTACCATACATTAGTTGTTTGTCTTCTAAGACTTTGCAAGACCATAACCAAATACTCAGGCTCTCATCGCTCCTGTTTCTGAAACAGGAGCGATGAGAGATCGGTTTTTAATTAGATTGTACTCAGGCCTGCTTATCAACGACTTGGGAAGCCATACATTTAATTAAAAATAGGAACTTTTTTAACGTGCCTTATTACTTGATAAGGGTTGCTTTTTACCCCTGTACTCAACATGTATCAGCGCAATACTGTGGATTCATTATTTTTTCGTGCGTATCAATTTTCGTGGGTATTCAATTTCGTGATTTTGCCAAATTCGCAATACAAGCGAAAAATGATATTCTACGAATACTATTGAATCCACAGTATCTTTTTAGTTTCTACATTTTATCGCAGTATATATTTTGTAAAGACTTCAAATGAATATTCTACCGAACAGTAACTATTGTTAGTTACAAAATCATCACAACAGTATACTGCTATAAAGTACATATATATAAACTTATAAATGTCTACTGCATTCCAGAGGCAAACGAAATTGTAAACTTCTTTTTTGTATATTTTGTTTATATTAAAGACTGTTCCCAAGGACATTGGAAGTGTTCAAATGGACTGTAGTGTATCTTCGAACAAGGATTGTGTGATGGTTATAGCGACTGTAAGGACAAATCAGACGAATCTATACAAGTTTGTTAGAGACATTTATGACTGAATTAAAGTTTGGGAAAAACCTTCGTAGATAAACGGAGATAAATGATCTTTTCTCAGTACTTGGTGTCTGTCGTCCGTCGCCTTAATTAACTCTTGTCGCGATATAGGCTGTTTGCGCGATTGCGGCGTAAAGCAAACACAAATCAATCAATCAATCTTTTTGTATTTTTGAATTTTGTTCAATACTTTTGCAAATACTGTTCGTTTTCAAAACACCAAATTTTCCCCATTTGCATAAAATATAGTTTGCGTGATAAACGTGTAAATGATCCATCGTATAAGATAACATTGCAAAATATGTTTGATAACAGCTGTCTCCAAATATATCAATGTTTATAAAAACCAAGAATTAGTATTAAAAATTCTTAAACTACTACTTTAATACCAAAAGTTGTGCACGATAAAAATGCAACAGGTAATGTTTCTCATTGCGTACTGTGTTTGTCTCATTTCCGCATGTCAAATAATAATATCCAAAGGAAATGACGATTCAAATGTGTGTAAATTGTATGAAAAACTGGAATCTAAGATTGATAGAGTGAATGATACCCTCACAGCAAAGCTTGAATACAATCTTCGTATACTCAACAAAGTTAATGAAGTAAAAGGTAAATGAAGCTTGACATTATATATATGTTGATGTTATAATTTGTTTAATTAGGGGGAATGAATTTAGAAAGACCAACATTCTATGGCTTTGAGCAGCGTTCAAGAAGAATAATTGGTTTGTTTGGTCAATATATGTACGTCTATCTGTATTATTTATATCTCAACCGAAAAGTATTAACAAATCGTTGTCCATATTATGGAATTTTATGCAACTGTCATCCAAGTGAGAGGTTTAGCTAGATATAAAACCAGGTTTGATCCACTATTTTCTACATAAGAAAAGGGCTGCACCACGCCAGGAATATGACAGTTGTTATCCATTCGTTTGATATGTTTGAGTTTTGGATTTTGCCATTTGCTTATGAATCTTCCTCGGATTTCTGGGTTTTTTTTGTGAATTTACTTTTACGTGTTTTCCAATCGTCTGTTGAGTTGCTAATATTGGTTGCATGACAATAATTATACTTGAAATTTAACTTGTGGAGGTGAATTTCGTTACGACAGCCCCTCATATATTTGTATGATAACAAGTGAATTTAACAGAGTATTCAAATTCTATCTATTATGTCTTTCAACCATCGCTGTGATTCTTTAACAGCAAATTCATATACAGTTAGGTCTATTGCAATCATATCAACTCTCTATCGTTCTTAAATAGTTAAGACTTCCGTGGTAATTTCCCTTCAAATTTCCTGTAGACAATTTCTGGTCAAAATGCATTTCGGATCAAATACCGAAAGCTGATAATTATTTCAATTTTGAGTAGTCATACTTTTATAGAATTTGTGGAGAGGCTTATTTACGTTTTTTAATTTGATTCAAGCTAGATTATCTCTTTTTAAGTAAATATGTCCTTAACAGATATGAGCAGGACGCTCAATAGAAATTGCGCTTTGAAAAAGATACAAATATACATCTAGTTCTTAAATATACTGATTAAATGTGGCAATATATCATCATTGAAATAATTCAAAATCTATTTTTTTAAAGACTTTATGTGTATACCGAAGTCATTTCTATATGACAATGAAAAAACTAAATAATGAAATTTTGAGATGATAGCTCTCAAAGATAGTAAAGGTGTGTCAAGATCGTAAATAGAATGTGTTACTATCGTAGAAGAAAGTAAAATCACAAAAATACTGAACTCAAATTGGAAAGTCCATAATCACATGGCAAAATCAAATGACAAAACACATCAAAAACGAATGGACAACAACTGTAGAATGGTAGTAGAATCTTATTAAAGGTCGTCGAAGTAACGCTAAAACTATGAAATATTGAATATTCCAGCCGACTTTACCAAGTTCGCAACTCGATCTTATTTTTTTATAGAAGGGAAAGGGATCTTCTTGATCTAGTGTGACCTTAACTGGCTATAGGTATATTACTTATTTTTTTTTAGATTGGAAAACCAAAAGTGGTAATTAAAAACGTAGCTCTAAAGAAAAGAAGCCATCAAAAATCATGGGAAATAATTCACGTTCCTGGAGAAATTATATTTGCTGTGCAACTGACTATGCGAACGATGGAAATGCGACAACATTCTCACATACTGCTCTTGAAAACTATCCATACTGGTGGGTATATCGTGGACAAGTGTATGATATAATACGGATTGAAATTATAAACAGATCAGATGGTCAAGGTAAGTTTCATTGAGATTTTATACTTTTGGATGCAAACCACCGATATACACTTTAACGTTTTGTGAATATTAGGACATGTTTTTGATTTCACTCATTAGAATTAATTTCATGTTTCTATTCTGACGTAGGGGACAACACGGGTCTGACCTTTCTGTACAATAATATTGCAAATCTGGAAAAGAATGGAAACGTGTATATTCCAAAAGCTCTTTCTTCCCACCATTTTTCAAAGATTTATTGCAATGTATTCTTCGTTTGATTATAATATAATGTTCAACAATTCGTTGAAAAGATGGGTTTATTTGTTTATTTGATAGTTACAGAAAAAAAGAAATTTAATAGATGTTCATATAAGGTCTTCGTTAATGTAAATGCTAAAGAGGGACGAAAGATACCAGAGGGACAGTCAAACTCACAAATCGAAAAGAAAAAAAAGCCAAATAAAGAACGAAGTTGAAGAGCGTTGAGCACCAAAATTCTTAAATGATTGTAATAAACTAACAAAATCAAAGATCTCCCATTCGTATCGATTTCCCTTACTGTTAAAACAACATTGCATATCCACAAACGAAAACGACTGAAGAGGTCCAAGTATACATTTGTTGTTGTTAAAAACAAAAATTAAATCATGTTACCTAGCTTTTAAAAGGTGGATTCTTAATCCTAGGAATATTGATGTACTAAAAAAAATCATTGCAGGAATAGTATTGACCCATGTAAGATAAAATGTAAAACAAATAGTTAATTGAGTAATTCAAAATGTTAAAAAAATAATTATTGAGTAATTCGAGATGAAGAAAATGTGAATAATAGTTAATTAGGATATGTAAAGTGCTAAATATGTCCATACCAACTCAAACCAGGCTGGCTGAAATAATTGATATGCATTGTATTGAATAAAATATTTGAAGATTTTTTATTTTATTTTTTTAGGTAAAGACCGCGTACATGGCGTAGATATTACAGTTGGACCATCTTTGAAAAAATTATCCTTATCTGCACACAACAAAGGTCCAGCAAAGACCGCGGAGCATCTTGTATTCCATTGTAACCAGCAAATGAGTGGATGTTATGTCAAAGTTGTCATTAAAGGCAAGGAATACCTCCAGTTGTCGGAAGTAATTGTAATTGCACCAGAAATATCAGAATGATTTACTTCAATTAAACTTTAGAAATTACGGATTATTCTTTTTATTGTTTATTCAGTTTAAAAAGACATCAAATGAAAATGAATAAAACCGGTTTCAATCCAAAAACTGAAGATGGAAGTATAAACGTCAATAACTCAACAGAACAAGTCATCAACCAGAATAAATGCACTAAAAGTTATAAAGAATGACCAATTATACATATTACTGACTTAGGATAAAGAGTTTTCTTAATAAGATTATAATGTATAAATCACACAAAATTGTGTTTCTCTTATAGTGAAAATCTTAAAAGTGTAGGGAAGACGGAAATGGTCATTATTTTAGTTTATGACTGCTGACAATAAGTAAAACTCTTAAATTTGTATGTGAATAAAATTGTAAAAAAGTAAAATCACAAACATACTGAACTACGAGGAAAATTCAAAAGGGAAAGTCCGTAATCAAATGGCAAAATCAAATGATAAAACACATCAAAGGAATGGACAACATCTGACATATTCCTAACTTGGTACAGACATTTTCAAATGTAGAAAATATAAGCTTGAACCTGGTTTTATATACGCCATTGAATCTGCATACCATTAACTAACAATGTAAAAGCATCTAAATGTCAACTTACGGTTGTACATAACAAATAAGTGACATGCACAGTATAGTAGAAAAATAACTTTGAGGAGGGATATTGACAACTGTTTATGAATCTCTATGAGGTGTTATTTTAGAATGAATGCATTATTAACAAAGTAAACGATACGATGATCTTGTTATATTTATTTTTCCCTATCATTATTAATCCTGAATTATAATAATACACACGTATATAACAAGAGCATCGTATCGTTTGATATGTGCATCAAAATCTTCTTACCCTTCCAAAGCACCTGATCAGTACCAGATTTGGTGGGGTTCGCGTTGCTCAGTTGCTCAGTTTTTATATTGAGTTTTTGTGTACTATTTTTTTCTGTTAGTCTTGACCATGACGTTTTCCGTTTATTTTCGACTTATGAGTTTGAATGTCCAGTCACTTTGGTATTTCTCTCCTCTCTTTTTTTATACTATAAGTATCAATAAAATCCCACAAAACAAATATGTTTTAAATTCTGAATACACATATACTTTATACTTGCAAAATGTCACGATTTCTACATGATATATGTGCTACTATACGACGTATATCAGGAGTAAAACGAATGATATCTAAGTGTTAGAATCCATGATTTCTCCATGATATATGTGCTACTATACAACGTATATCAGGAGTAAAACGGATGATATCTAAGTGTAAGAATCCATGATTTCTACATGCTATATGTGCTACTATACGACGTACATCGGGAGTAGAACGAATGATATCTAAGTGTTAGAATCCATAATTTCTACATAAACGAATATTAGTTTTTGTGAGTAATTTGTACCGCTGAGTATTATTTGGTACAGTGATATGTCTGTGGTTATACTTTGTTGTTTTCTCTTGTGAGAAGTATGGCATGTGTGAAACTCTTGGTTGATTCTGTCATATTACTTCAGAACTTGTCTGAACTCGGGAGTTTTTGTGAGCTCAGGTGTGTTGTATTGTTGTCGCGTTACGCCACATCGGATTAAATATATAACTTGGAAGATTTAGATAGTTTATTACTTTGTTCTTTTCAATAAAATATATTGGATCAAATTTCAATGTCATACCAAAAAGCATGTTTGCAGAGAAACAATGTTATCTCAGGGTCGCTTTAAATGAATTTATAAAGAATAAATAATTTAAAGGAAATATTGTTCTGTAGTAAATTTGTTTATTAGTTTTTGAAGAATCGGTACTTACATCGATTTTGTTGTTGATAAGTTAAAACATAACTTAATATGTGTTGCTGTACACTTATTGGTACTAAATCCTTTGGATATTCACCGATTAATAATTCAGTCTGATGACATGATTTTTTTATTCTGGGAATTTGCCCAAATTAGGTATTAGTGCCGGCAAAAGAGTCTTGTGTCTTTTAGTTTTTTAGTTTTTTTTTGTGTTGTGTTCCGTATTAATCTTATGAATTAAGCCTTTTATAATTGATTTTCACATTTCTTATTTTATGATATTTTTATTTTATTTTATTTCACCCCTAGTTTTTGGTGGGGTTCGTGTTGCTTTTATTTTTTTCTATGTTGTGTCATGTGTACTTATGTTTGTCTGTTTGTCTTTTTCATTTTTAGCCATGGGGTTGTCAGTTTGTTTTCGATTTATGAGTTTGACTGTCCCTTTGGTATCTTTCGACCCTCTTTTATGCTTTAATTTATTCGGAAGGAATGAGTCTTTCTCTTTTCAAATAAGTGTGTATCCTTAGTATTCAATACATTTTACCTTAAAACAACAGCTTTGCTCCAAAGGCGCCAAAAAGAGATTGCGTGTGAAACTTGTAAATGATACACTGTATTGCATGACATGGTAACACTTCCAATTCAAGCTGTGTATGAATCAGATGTCTGCATATATACCTACTTCATCAAAAACAGAGGACTAATTTCCAATGATTTGAAACATCCACACCCACGTTGATACCAAAAATTGTTTGTTCGATTTGAAAATGCAGCAAATAGTTTTTATTATAGCGTACTATGTTTGCTCAATCGCAGCATGTCAAATAACAATATCAGGTGGAAAGTTTAATTCAGATGTTAGTAAAGGGTACGGACGGCTGGAGTCTAAGTTTGATATCCTCACAGAAAAGCTTGATCGTAGTCTTCACATGCTAAAGAAAGTTAATGAACAAGTTAAAGGTAAATAATACCTGTAATTAAATCGTTAAATGTGATAATTTGATGAAATTTCGAAAATGCAGTTTGACAAGTATGTATTTGTTTATTTATTTACATTTATTTCAAACATTTTGTGATGCAAAAAAAAAATCATTTTTGTTATGTTTTGAAATAATAAGGGAACAGTCCTTACGTGGGCAGATTTATTCTGCCTCCACATAACTCGAATTATCAAATAACCGTTCCCTTATTATTTTAATCGACACACGTGTTAATTATTGGTTTAGCAGTTTCATTGCTTGATTGACAATATTGATTCAAACGAGATGAAGATGATATTTCTATTTTAAATAAAGGTTGATTTTCTACGGAATTTCCTTTTGGACACTCTTTCGTTTCAATATATGCTTACTCCATCTACAGAGGGGATTCACGTGGATTTTTTTCCGTTATCCAACTCATCCTTAGCTGCAATTCTTAACAGGCCTTTACAAATAAGTTAATAACTTTTGTTCATTTCGGCTATTCTATTCTAACTGTTAGAGTTCAATTGAAATACATAAGTATATCCAAAAACGTTTAGAGAACTCTAGACTATCGGCAAAATAATACCACAAAATAAACTTCTGATCAAAACTGAAAATCGGTCAATAACTTCCAATAATATAGAATTCACAGTAGAGACATAATCTGTGTTTTCCTTTGGCTGATGCATAACTTATGAGTAATTTTCTTATATATTGATATCTATTTGGTCTTGCCTTTCATAGAACTTAAACAACATGACATTGTCTACATTTAAACAATTGAGTTAATATTTCTTGTCATCACAAGTGTTTATCCTTCGTGTCATGTCTTGGCATTTAATAATTCCTTTTGTTATATGACAAACCTATCATATTTGATATCACACTTGGTACACGACAGCTGCAAAATGAAAAAAAATATAAATATAATTATATATTAGTTAGATATTGTCTTTTATGGGCAATGTGCATCTTATCCCGCCTTTTTTAAATTAAGATTAGCTTTCAGTATGTACACTCCAAATTATTTTTATTTCTGTTAACTACTGTATACTTTCTCCAAGTAAAAATATCATATTTCCTCTGTAATAACTTAACTAGAAGTAGTAAATGTAGAAAGGGAACCATGTTTTATTGTATAAAGTCTTTTAAAAACTACTATACTACCAAAATGTTCCTTGAAAGACAAATATCATTTGCTTCCGTATTTCCAGTGTTAATATTCTAAGAGTAATTTTGAATTATCTACAAACATCGAAAATATTTAAGTACACATTGAAAATGTAGTTTATACTTTTCTATTGATAAAAATAACAATAAAAAAATTATTTCACCAATCTTTCCTCTTCATTTACTACATGTACATGTATCTATAAAAGGATGTATTTCAACATGAGAAACCACTTATTACGAGTACGACTAATTATTATAAAAGTATTTTATTATTGTTTAACCTTTTAAAAATGTGTAACTGTTATAAAAATCTTTAAGAATATCGTATAAAATGAAATTTGCTGTAATATTAACATTTGAAATAAAATTTATATATCTCCCTCATTTTCCGAATATAGATTTACTTTCTGACTTTTTTTTTTGGTATTACCAGCTCTGGTCGAAATGTTCATCTAATTTTATTATACTTCACGTAAAAATGCCATATTTTGATTGGCTAATACGAGGGTGTTAATTTACTCTATCAAATGGCTGAGAGGGTAAATTTTTTTTGAATATTACCCTCTCGTCTAGACCAATCAAAAATCGACAATTTAAAGGAAAATGAATAGAATCTACATCAAGTAATTAAATACAATGCTTAAGTTCTTCGTGTTTTGCTCAGAATTTAGTATTTGACAGTAAAAATTAAAAAAAAAATTTAACTTTTGCTGTTTTTTTATAATACCCGTAACGTTGCTATGTACGTGACGTCATAGAAAATACTTTTAAAATACAATTAAGCTGTAGAAGACAATAATGATGGGACATTCAGTATAATAAATTAAATAACACATAGCTGAGAGGGTGATAGAGCAGATGGGTACCCCTCGAAAAAGCATTGTCAACATTGGCTTCGCCGCGGTTCACAATGTTTTCTCGGGGTAACAATATGCTCTACCACCCTTTCAGTTATATATATAGTGTAATAAAGTATGATCACAGTTACATCGCCAAAAAATACCCTTCTTTGATAATTATAAGTACCAATCGGCCTTTTATTTTTATATCAAGGAGGACTCAAGATAAGGCCTTCAAGTTAAGAGAGAAACAACTCCTCAGACTATGTATTTTTTTAAAAGGCGATTTGATTTGATTTGCATGATTGCAGCACTCATATATTTTCACCCAGTTAATAGTAACTGTAGCATAATAGTTTTTTTATTTTTCAGATTATATTTTTTTTATCTTCCGTAATTGTTTTCAAAATTGATAACTTATAATCTGATTTTTCATATCATTGTCATGAAGCATGTAACGATGTAGACTTATTTCTTAAATTAGAATCTGAATATTTGAATGAGGAAAATGTTTTATTAGTTTATACATTAAATAGAAAAACAATATACTAAATTACCAAAGACTGTTTTCTTCTTACAAAATATCAAATAAAATGATTAAATACAACCAAAGATGTTTTCTATATTCCATGTTTACACCATTTACACATGTAGTATTATCTTTATAAAGTGTATAAATCCTAAATCATGTGGAAGATGATTTAATATTAAACCATTTCCATAAAACTAGATCCAAACAGGATCTATATATATATATCTTAAGAGGAATATCAAGCTTTTTTTTTTAATTTCATCATATTGATTTTGTAACATGTACAGATGATTGTCGACTATATGAATCCGTTTATAAATTTTGAAATTATTAAGAAACTAAGGTTTCAACTCCCTCAGGCAAAGTTGGCTTTAGGTGAATGTGGCTATTTATTTTAGGTATTTTTGACATATAGCTCTTCAACGGTTTCGGTACTTATACATCTTCGGATTTCAAATGTTTGGCTTTGAGCGTTCCTGATGGAGGTAAATCCAGAAAAGCGCTTCGGACACAAGATATTATTGAACGTGATGTTTTCAATTTTTTTTAACTCTTTGACAACACTTAAACGCACATTGTTACTCGCAGCTGATATTTTACTATCAAAATGCAGAAAACCTGATAATCGTTAATTTCACAGTACAAATCTGATTCCAGTAATCCAGAATCCTCTAGTACAAATTGGAATTCCAATATCTACTAGTAGAAATAGACATTTTGATTTATAATTCTGGTGCATCTGTTATCGTTCTTTCATGCGATTCAAGTAGTTTTTGTTTTTAACTAAAATTTTATCTAGGCAGATTTGAACATCGGCGAACTACTGTCATCTTAATGAGTATTAATAAAAATCCAGAACAAATCAGTAAATTTTAAAGAAGGTTAGAAAAGAACTTTTCATTTAAATTAATCTTTATTTGTTCTAGAATTATGGGTTAACTTGCAGACACATTTTGCATATAATCAACCCGGTACTCTCTGAAACATAAATATTGGGGTTTTTTTTTTGTCGTAAGAGAACCAATATAACAAAAACGGAGGCTGTTTAATTATTTGTAAGCTGAGTGTTTCATGTATATTATTGTACTCTTTTACAAAAATACTCATCAAATATACCAGACTTATTATCATGTACGTCAGCCGATTGAAACGAAACGTCTTCTAAAACTATTCGTTGACGAATTAATTAAAAAGTTAAAAGGCAAAATGAAGATGAAGAGCATTGATGATCCAAATTTTTAAAGGTTTTGAGATATACAGCTATGGTAAGCCATTGCTCAGTAAGAAAATCCTACGTTTTTCCAACAATTAAATGTTTTGTAAACAGCTGTCCTTTCCAAAATAGGAGGTTGTCTGTGCTATCTTTATCTGTTACTAGGATGAAGGAAAATTGATATTTGAAGCAATACAAGAAACAAATCAAAAAAATTAAAACCTCTATTTTTGTAAAACACACACAGAGTCAAACAAATAGTAGAAACAATTTGAAAAAAAGTGTTCAATTATAGAAGTCACATTATTTTCCAAGTCAGGAATATGGCAGTTGTTATTTAATAGTTCGTTCCTAGGTATGTTGCATTGTGTTTTGTTGTTTGTTGCACTTCAGTGTATCTGTTGTTTCGTTGTTTTACTCTTATAGTTGAAGTGTTTCCCTCTGTTTTAGTTTGTAACCCGTATTTGTTTTTTCTCAATCGATTATGACTTTTAAACAGCCCTATACTGCTGTTGCCTTTTTTCAGCTTACATGTGTATTTTATTTTTTAAATAATATGCAGCCTCATCTGTACATAACGCAACAATGTGAGCTTGCATATAAACATAAATAACCTCTTTTCTACTCTTATTTTTTTCTGCAGACTGCAAACCAAAACGAGGTGTAATTAGAAATGTTGCTCTGAGGAAAAGAAGCCAACAAAGCTCATGGTATCAAAATACGCGTACATGGGGGAATGGTCTTTGCTGTGCAACTGACTATGCGAACGATGGAAATGCAAGCACATTTTCAGTTACTCACCAGGATAATATGCCATATTGGTGGGTAGATCTTGGACATTTGTATGATATAAAGCGGATTGAAATTATAAACAGACCAGATAACTATGGTGAGTTATATTTTTGTTTTTTTGCAAACAACCAGATCAGATGATGTGGGCCAGATGTGCTTTAACTTTAATTAATTTCATGCAAACAAAAAGCATACTTTTGATCTCTGGTGGAGAATGTCTCATTAAGTAATAATTATACCACATCTTATCCTTCATAAATTGTCGGCAGGGTGTATTCGTGCTGTGTGGTTTCAGAGAATGTGTCCCCGTGCCCGAGGTGTATGTCCTTATATGTTGAAGTTGAGGCGCTTGATTTGTAAGTTTGGCTTTACTTGTAGCTTACTTATTACAAATGGGATATACTTAACAAATACTAATTTTTATGGTTATATCTTTACCGAGCCTGTAAATTTAGATATGATTCGGAAAACCTTGACAATATTTAGAATAAACATTTTCTAAAAGGTTACTAATTCAACATTGCAAATATGTTTTTAAAATTGTTTACACGGTATGAATATTGGTTTTGTTATCAGTAAATCAAAACCAAACTTTCTTGTAACTGCGAGTACTCTCAAATCTGTACTTTATGTTTTTTGAGTACAAATAAGGATATTATTTATGTGCATAGTATCAATCTGATGCGTTAAGCTCTTTTCAGCTAATTTTTATAGTTTGTTCAAATTTTGTAATGTTTCACTACTTTCCAATGTTAGGGAAGTGTAAAAGTAAAATGTATGACTTATTGCATAAAAAAGAATGTAGGATATAATAGTCACATTCAGAATGATCGAGAGATCATGTCATAACAACTGATAAGATAATAAGGAAGTAACGTCTCCAATGTTTTTTAGAAAACTTATTTATAGTGTGTTGGAAAAGAGTAGAACATTTGCCTCGCACCTAAGTATATACATATCTAAAATTATTCCAGATTTTTATAATAAAATGTCGACATGCTATCAAATCGATATCGATGAACTTATACACTCATGACATATCGAGAAGTCAATTTTGATGACGACACTAATGTCAAACTGATGTTGACATCGACTTGATATCGAGGAATCCTTTAGATATTCAAATAAAAATAGAAATACCAAGCTGACCAAACTAAGATTGAATGTATAAAGATTAATTTAGGATGAGTTGATTTCTCAGTGAGCTTTTTTCAATGCATTTATACAAGATAATCCAGTGATTATCTCTCCAAATCACTGTATCCTTTAAATTGTTTTTTTTTATGTATCTGCGAATTTAAGTGGGTCATCGCTGAGTCAATAGACAAGGAATGGAATGATGAACTATAATAAGTTAGACATCAGTAACACTGAAGTCCATATATTTTCAAACCAAATGATATTGAAGAACATCGAGAAATTACATTGATCGAATTCCTCGAGATATCGAAAGTGTGATTAACAGTATACTCGAAGATATCAGACAGAGTAAAAAGCTTTACAGGTCAAAATCAACTAAAACATAGGCAAGCCTGACAGTATCAACAAGTATATACATGCATTTAATCTCGTATCTTCAGTTATATTTTTACTATTTTAAACAGGTCATCGTCTCCGTGACGTGGATATCACAGTTGGACCAACACTGAAAGAAATGTCATTATGTACACACTTTAAAGGTCCAGCAAAGACCAGGGAGCATCTTGTTTTATATTGTAACAGGCAAATGAGTGGCCGTTATGTCAAACTGACCATCAAAGCCAGGGAATTCCTCCAGTTGTCAGAAGTAATGGTGTTTGCACCTGAAACATCAGGATAATTTACCTGAATTAAAATATAAATCACTGAGTACTATAGTATTATTTTTATATTTTCTTTATTATAAAAAAGGCTAGAAATGAAGATTACATAAAGATATTTATTAGGAACAATACAACTGGAGTATATATACGTCAATAACAGTAAAACAAGAAAAATCATCTATAGGGGCAATAAAAACTAAGAGATAAACAAAGACTAGCTATATATATAGTTACGACTATCAGACAGCAAACCACCAACACTCAAACAACAACTAAAAAGTCCGTATATGAAACCCTAATTTAGTAATGGTCACGGTCATTTTTACTAAGAATAGAAATGATTCGGGAAATTTTGTGTTTCTTTGTTACAAATGACGTGGCTCTGTACTTTTTTGTATCGTTGTCTTTCATGTTTGCTAAAATACTTTGTCTATATAGATATAAGTAGTGGAATATACCTTTTTGTGTTTCCTTGTTACATATTTGATAGGTTTTTTTTTTAGAGATTAAGATTATAACACAATGTTGACTGCTGTACCCCTAATTTTAACATGTTTACCTATTATGTCTTTTTGTTCACACACCGTTGTCAATATAAAGGATTTGTTTGCGACTGTCATACAAGTGAGAGGTTTACCTAGTCATAAAACCAGGTTTAATCCACCATTTTCTACATAAGAAAGTGCCTGTACTAAGTCAGGAATATGGCAGTTGTTATCCATTCGTTTGATGTGTTCGAGCTTTTAAATTTTCCATTCGAATATGGACTTTCCGTTTTGAATATTCCTCGGAATTCGGTATTTTTGTTATTTTACTTTTGAGTTTCCCTTGCTTGATTTGAAAGGGAGAGTATAGGACACGATGAGAAGTTTATTGATTTTGAGTAAATACTGCTGTTTCTTTAAAGATACTCATTTATACCAATCTTTTATCAAACAAATGCTTAGTGTCGCTTATAATGTTCTGATTAACATTAAACACATAGATTGTAAGAAATAACAAAAAATCAAAATTATAAACAGTACAAAAAGAACTCAACAACTTGAAAATACGTGTATGCATGATCTGGAGTAGTAAATGAATTGTACAATTATATACCCTCTTAAAACTTTTAAATTCCTCGCTGGACAAAAATCAGCAAAATATTAATAAGAACACCCATCGACTTGAACTTTGACAGTTTTTAACCGGATTTTTGTGACAAAAATGTCGGTTATTGATTTGGGGATGTACGGCGGGCGGCCGGGCGGCCGGGCGGGCGGGCGGGCGGGCGGGCGGGCGGGCGGCAATCAAATGTTGTCCGTGCATTAACTCATGAACCGTTCAACCAAAGCTTTTAAAATTTTAATATGTTGTTACTGACAACTAAATGAAGGTCAAGTTCAATAATGGCGTTAATGAAGTTAATGAAGTTTCCAGTCGTGGCTGTGCATTAACGCATAAACTGTTCTACTAAAGCTTCCCAAATTTTAATATGTTCTTACTGATGACAAAATGGAGGTCAAGTTTAATAATGACGATTTTGACTTTTACCGTTCAGGAGTTATGGTTCTTGAAAGATTGAAAAATGGAGTTTCCAGTCGTGTCCGTGCATTTACGCATGAACTGTTCTACCAAAGCTTCCCAAATTTTAATATGTTGTTACTGATGACAAAATAGAGGTCAAGTTCAATAAAGACGATTTTGACTTTTACCGTTCAGGAGTTATGGTTCTTGAAAGATTGAAAAATGGTGTCAGTCGTGTCCGTGCATTTTCTCATGAACCATTCAACCAAAGCTTTTGAAATTTTTATATGTTGTTACTGATGGCAAAATAGAGGTCAAGTTCAATAATGACGATTTTGACTTTTACCGTTCAGGAGTTATGGTTCTTGAAAGATTGTAAAATGGCGTTTCCATTCACGTTGTTGCATTTACTCATGAACCATTCAATCTAAGCTTTTCAAATTTTAATATGTTGATACTGATGACAAAATGGAGGTCAAATTTGATATTGACGATTTTCACTTTCACCATTCATCAGTAATGGTTCTTGTGATATTGGCAGGACACAAATAAATATTAATTAATCCGGTTTGCTGTCGTTGTGACAGCCTCTTGTTTATTTTTTCATTGTTTTATTTTTTGGGTGGGGGTATATTTTGAGGGGCATATGATTTATGCAGCAAATTTTACTATATTCTGTACGATGTCAGTATAAATTGTAAGAGTGTTTTATAGTCGTTATTATTTTTAATTTTCTACAATTGGCAGGATGTAAAACTTAAGTCTTTCGAAAGAAATCATCCATGTTGTACATGTTTTCAAGCAAACTCCAAAAACAGATTTTTAACTTTCAAGGTTAAAGTACAAATACCAATGAAAAATTATCCGGATTTTGTTTTTCTTTAATTTTCGGACACGAGATAATGTTGAACTTATAGGCCGTTTTTCTTGCACCATTTAAAAAAGTGCTATGGTTTACCTTTGTCATTATACTTATACTTTGGTGTAAAATAAGTGCATTCGTCTGATAGATAAAATTTATCGCATCAGTCCTACATTCACAAAGAACAATTGTAAAATGTATATTACTTACCATGGATATTTTTGTATTATTTACATACACATTTTATTTTACCTATAATTAACTTTGCAAAACTTGATTTTTGAGGTTTGAAGGGAACAACTAAACCAATCAAATGGCCTACATCATGCAATAAATTATAACTATATGACGGGGCATCCAATCTGTCTTACAGACAAAACCATTTTAAAGTACTTCGTACTTCATCACTGTTTGTCAAATCTAATGTTTGCAGAACCATATGTATACATAAATCTTTTCTACACCTGAATATATTTGAAATATGTGTTACTGGACCTTAAACAATAGAAGCAATCAATCAGAATTGATCTAACAATTGAGGACATAATATGGAATGTTTATTCCTCATTTCAACAACGATCATAGGTGTGTCTTAACTGGTGAAACAAACCAGTCATAGATAGAAAAAAATATATAAAATGTGTAGAAAGTCTTAAGTCCTTTCTCTGTTTTCCCATAAAACAATCAAGGCACAGTTTGATTCAACGAACATTGTGATTATATACGTAACCAAGAGTTTCACCATAGGCAATATAACATTGGAGCAAATGAGTCAAGACAGAAATGTCGATGCTTTGAACAATATAAATTTCTTGCGTCCGAAGTGTTCTTTTCTGACCTTCATAGTCTTCATCACGAACGCTGAAAGCTGAATATTTGAAAGCCAAGTAGTATATGAAACGAAACGTTCAAGAGCTATACGACAAAACAAGACATCAAAATGATTACTGAAGGGCAACTTTGCCTGAAGGAGTCGAAACCGTAGTTGTATGTATGTGACTATCCCATGTCAAGAGCCTGTAATTCAGTGGTTGTCGTTTGTTGCTTTGTTGTAACATATTAGTTGATTGTTTATGTTGTACATTAATTAGGCTGTTAGTTTAATCTGTTGTATCACACAGCTTGTAAATTTATCATTATCCACTTCCATTTTTCCAGACTCATTAAAAATTGCCCAAGTGGCACCTGTTCACAAAAAAAACCAGTGTTCTTGAAAAGGGTAATTATAGACCAGTTAGTGTTTTACCTACTATATCTAAAAAAAATGAAACAGCCATAGAAAATCAACTTACTAAATACTTTGATATTTTAGACCATTTTCTTGCGGCTTTTCGAGCTGGTTATGGCTGCCAGTCAACATTACTCAAAATTTTGGAAGATTGGAAAAAGGCACTGGATAACAATAAATATTTAGCGGCTATATTAATGGACCTAAGTAAAGCCTTTGACTGTCTCCCACATGATTTACTTCTTTTGAAACTGGAAAAATATGGCCTTAGTCCATCTGCTTTGGAATTACTCAAAAGCTATCTGACTGCAAGAAAACAGTGTGTAAAAATAGGCCAGAGTATCAGTCAAATGCAAGATATATATAAAGGTGTTCCTCAGGGATCTATATTAGGCCCCGTATTATTTAATGTTTTCATAAATGATATTTTTCTTTTTGTCAAACACTGTGATTTATACAACTATGCTGATGATAACACCCTATCAAAAACAGGTACTACTTTGGAATCAGTAATTAAACCCTTAGAAGAAGATAGTAATTCCCTAATCTCATGGTTCTCTTTCAACAAAATGCAGGCAAACCCAGAAAAATTCCAGGCAATTTCAATAAGTAAAAAAACACACACTCAAAATATTATTTTCAACCTAAATGGATTCAACATAAAATGTGACGACGAAGTGAAACTTCTCGGTGTAACAATAGACTTTAAACTGGATTTCAACACTCACATCTCAAATATTTGCAAAAAAGCTGCACGACAACTAAACGTTCTGAAAAGAATTGGCACTCATCTCACCAGACTTTCTAAACTTACAATATACCACTCATTTATCATGTCAAACCTCAGCTACTGTCCTCTTACGTGGCACTTCTGCAATGAACAAAACACAAAGAAAATAGAAAAAATACAAGAAGAGCACTCAGATTTATTTATGACGACTACACAAATTCTTACAATACACTTCTAGAACAATCTAAGCTACCAGCACTAATCAAAGTGATGAAAATCACTCATGGAAAGATTAGAAGAGTAGTTTGAAATATTTCATATTAAGGTATGGTGGGGAAAAATGAACATTTATAAAGCACTATTGCTGAAAATTGCATTTACAGCAAGTTTTTAGAAGGAAACTTGCTTTTCCAGTATGAGGATAAAATGAGCTCAAATTAAATAATATGGGTCTCTTAATTTGCACAACTTTATTTAAACTGCAGTTTATATCTTATCGAAATTATGTTGCCGGTTCTGAACATGTTTAAAAAAAAAACAAAAAAATGCAAAAATTCTTCTATTAAATGATACCAACTATCCTTGTATGACATAAATCTGGACCAACAGCTTAAAACTTTAAAGTGTCAACAACAAAAATTGAAAAATGTCGTTTTGGGGCATTTTGTAAGTTGAAACAGGATATATGGCATTGAAGGTTAAAAGTTTTAGAGTGCCTTTTGATCAATTTTTAAAGTATTTTTCAACACAGGGCATTGAAAATGTACTTTTTTCAACGTAAACCAATTAAAAAACTTATCTTATTGAAATGTGGATTCTTTCTTGATTGCAAAAATATATATTCAATTCTAATAAAAATTCAAATGACTAAAATAGACATAATGATTGATGGGAAATAAACTAATAAACAATGGTTTGTTATAATTAAAAGTTTTAAAATTTTCAAACTGTTTCAAGCCAATTCCTAATAAAAAAAAGTGTACTAATTTAATTGTTGATTAATTACAGATGATTATTGGAAATTTATCAAGTAAATTATAGGCCTTACTTGAATACCTTTTATTTATTCATGTTTATATTTATATTCATATTTCATTTTTTTTAAGATCTTGTTTAATCCATTAATCATTTATCTTTCAGATATAATTTACAGAATCACTTTATGTAATGTAGATCAAAAGTAATTGGCAATAAATAAATCTGTCATCCATATAAATATCAAACATCTAATATACACATGTGTGTATTCAATTATGAGGTCAAATACTTGTGTATTAAGAATTATATGTATATTGAGTGGTCTGTATAATTATGTAAGACTGAGGTTGATAGGTAATGTGGTCAATTTGATTGACAGTTTAGGAGGTGTGGCATTGTAATTAAAGGTCCACCTTGTCTCTGATTGTTTAGTGATAATGACAGTTGTCAATCATACTAGTTGAATCAATACCCAGTTACCTAATCAAAATGTTTTTTTAAAAAGCCTGCACATCAACACACCTTAATGACATACATTCTTGAATGAACTGCTCCAATAATATACCCAGTTTTTTCAGTTTATATGTGTATTATGTGCACATACATGAGAACCATAGGGAACTATATTTCAGTGTGAATACATTTAGTAACAGTAGCTAACCTGTCCTGTTGTTAGGGAGGCCGGTGCCTATGAAAAGATTTAGAACAAGTTCTAATATTTCCAAAAATCAGAAGATTGAGAACCATGGTATTAGAGACATATAACATAATTAATAAATCAAGTCCAGAATTCCTACATAATTTAGAAAATATTAAAGAAAAATCATATAACTTCAGGTACAAAGGCATAGCAGATATACCACGGCCAAAAACAACAAGGTATGGTAAGAAAAGCTTTAGTTATGAGGCAGCAAAACTCTGGAACTCCTTGCAAAATGAGGCAAGGAGCTTATCAACTTTTGGCCAGTTAAAACTTTTTATCTCCACCTAGTGCTTTTCAGAAAAATGTACATGCAGTTCTTGTAAATAGTGTACTTACTTGCTGCCCCATAACTTGATCTCTAAGCCTGCTGTTTTTTTTTTGTTTGTTTGTTTTTTTGTTTGTTAGTTTGTTTGTTTGTTTGTTTGTTAGTTTGTTTGTTTGTTTGGGTTTTTTTTTTTTTTTTTTTTATCTTTTTGCAGTTATTTTTATTTTTTATTTAGCTATTTATTTCTTTTGCTTATGCATTACCTTCGCTATAGCTGCATGCAGTCTTTTGGTTGTGCTTATAGTGTTTAATTTTGCATGTGCTACTCTGATATAAATACTATGTGTTACTATTTATGTGCTGATATAAGACATTTGTTTTAATATATCTTGCTTAGATTTTATTCTGCATGTGCTATCTATACATTGATATATATATGTGCTGTATGTTTGTGTTGTGTGTGTATCTGATGTTATTACATGTATGTTTTGTTTATTTTAAATATCAGTCGGTTAAAGAGCGCTCATGTTCTTTTTTATTATGTATATATGCAACCCGACTTTAAATACAGATTACCTTACTTTACTTTTGTATGAATTGTTTTACATTTGTGATTAATAATTAAGTTGAGTTAATTGTCTTATTAGCAATCTAACCACATCTTCTTTTTTTTTAGATTTCGCAATAATTTCGTCATTTATAAACGGACAACGTCAAACGATGGCAACATATATAAATTGTTAAATCTTTTCAATGAAATTTTATTAACAAACATTGCACAAAATTGAGTTAATACAATATGTATTATATTTACCTTTCTGTTTATTTTTGGTAATATAGATCACGTTCAAGAAAAAAAATTGAAATTATGTTAACTTCTCTCCATTTGCCTCAATAAACACAGGAATAATTAATACTAAATTTGCAAAAAAATATCTCTCATATTTATCATATCACCAAAAAATATCAATTTCTATCTTCATCACAAGTAATCTATAAACTTTCATATATAAATTATATGTATGTCCTTGGTATCTATATATAGCTCCCTGAACATTTTATAATAGTTATAGATTTTAGGATTGTCCATTTAAACATCACATGTTGGTAACATAGCAGAACTACACAGAGTACCAAAACAAAAAATTACAAATACCGGTAACACAATTAATTTTGTAAATTTTCGAATATATCATCATGATTATGCTTCTTATTAATATTTAAAAAAAAATCTGCTTATAATATTAAATATTGTTTATCTATAAGGTAATCATGTCATGATCCAAACGTTATTCCCAAATGTACAACAAAGAAACGTTAACTTTAATGAGTCTATCTATATGCATCTTTTAGCACATATTCAGCACGTTCAGCAAAACTTTCAATTCTTGTTTACGATGCGATTTAGGACAACAACCAAAGTTCTTGTCATGGGGAGGCAAATTATGCTATGAAAATGAACAAAAAATCAGCATAAAAGTTATACACGAATGACCGTCAGAGCTGTTACAATACGTGACTGTAATTAAAAATTGTGCGAACAAAAGAAATATCCCCGTCGCCAATCATGCCAATGGGGAATTTTTAAGGATTATAAGGGGGCGGCATTTTCTTTCCCAAAGGTCGAAAATAAATGTACACGAACTAATTGGCGGGTGACACTAAAGCTTTACAATGGTAAATCGATGATTAAAGTAAAAGTTTAAGGGGAAAGTATGATAAGATCACTTTCTACCTTCTTTGGTATCCGAAAGTATATGAATGATCATGAATCTAATACTGTATCAAATATGTACATTAATCCGTCAGGTTTTTAAAATCATCTTATACATTTTTAAATCGGTTTTTTTTATAGCTTTGAGAAAAATTGAAAACATTAACTATATATCGGATACATTTGCAAATTAAGAGAGAAAAAGACCCTTATTATATCTTCTCCTTGAAAACGAACTTCTGGTACAGAATTATAGTACATACAACATTTACACGACCAATGACTGGACGTCCCCTTACGACTTTGGAATAGATATATTCACACGATGCCAGGCGTTGCTCAATACGCCTCTTAAATTCCAAATCCCCTCTACACTATCCGGTTGAACATTATACGACAAGTCGGCAGCTTTACAGATTATTTCAACTTTCCCTTTATGGTTCTTTGGAATGGGAAGAGTTGCTTCCCAGAAGGTCCATGCAAATGTTTTGTACATTGGTTGTTTGGGTGGACTTAAGGTTGCGGAATCCCAAGTTTTACCACCATCAATGGATACATCTACTCTGACAATACCACGTCCACCACCACTCCAAGCATATCCTTTAACAGTTACTTCATCAGCGTCTGGTGCCAAGTCAGTACCCTCAATTGGCTCGCAAATAGCAGAGGTAACCGGAAGTTCCATGATAGCAGGCACGGATTTGAAATTAACATTATTCCAGTCAATGGATGAATGGAATCCTTTATAGTCATTTTGTTGCCAGTGACACATACTTTCTTCGTTGCTCAGTTTAATACTAGTCAGCCATTTAACTTGTCTGGCGCCAACGATCCCAGGAATGATAATACGGACTGGATAGCCATGATCACGTGGGATCTCCTGACCATTCATTTCGTACGCCACGATGATGTCACGTTTGAGCAAACGTGCCAATTCAATTGGTATAGAAGCTTCATACGGAGAACCAGCGGGATCTTTATCCATTCCACCGAAAAGAATATGTTTTTGGGTTACTTGGTCAATATCAATACCAGCTTGTTTCAACAGGTCATCAAGGCAAGGTCCAGACCATTCCGCGTTACCAATAGCTGATGTCCCCCAGTTTAATCCCTTCACTGGTTTTATCTTAACCATTTCACTTCTTCGATTCCCTGCGCACTGTAAGACAACTGCTGTAGATTTCTTATGAAACTTACGCTTTAAATCGTCAAAACTAAAGGACGTAAACTTTCCCGGTCCTTGTACTGAAATGTCAAGCTTGTAAGATTTCAGATTTACATCTGGTACTGGAAGGTGATTCCGTATGTAGAACAAATCATTCGGTGTCAAAAAGTTATCCGTCAAAATCGCTGATGGTGGTTCACCATTAAACGGTTTAGAAGAGGCTGGTATAATAGCTGGGTGTCTTTTGGGATCATTTGCGTACGGATCGTTTTTGTCAAATGCTTGCTCCTTTGGTTTTTCTGTAATATTTCCAATTCTAAGCTCCTCCAACATTTCAACGATTTCTCCTTGTTTGTGGACTCCATACATATTCCAATACGGTTCAATAGAGCCACCTGCTGCCAATAAAATCTTGGTTCCTCCCGGATGACTAGTGACGTAGTCAGTAATATCATAGACGCCATTTTTGTATGTTACCCAAATACGTTTTTCTTTAGTCTTGTGCTTCTCAACGTCAGATAAAGTATAAGTGGGTAGGCCTGGCTGTAATCCACCTCCAGGTTGAAGGCTACTTTTAGCCGAAGCTGCTTTGATCGCACCATTTCTTGATTTCCAATATAAAACAGAACCTGAAAATATAAAACTAGAAGTCCATTTATCAGTATATATATAATACGGAAAATTATATAAAAAAAAATCTTAGATCTGGTACTACTTCTCCAATCAAATTGAAACATTATGATAGATGAGATCTCTGACGTCGACGACTAAGTGAGTTACGAGGGATCTGACTTTTAATCAGATTGAATCTTTTTATCAGAGATCAAAAAGTTTTGACAAAGCTATTGATGTCTTAAAAAACTTGAATTCTAAAAGTTGACAACGTTGAAGGGATAGATTAATTCGTCATCTTTCGAAATCTAAATTCCACGGTGTATATTTTATAATATTTCAGTAAAGTGAAATAACTCGTAGCTGATCAAGCAAGGCGCCAATTTGACGTGTTAGTTACCGCCTCTGTGTCGTTGGGTGTTTTAAAATAGATAAATTTCGGAAACAAAAATTTATACATGTAGTCCGCATGTGATCCAAATATTTGCGAATCGTTTCATCCGAAAGAAGTCGTTTCCTGGGAATCAGAAAGCAATCGTTTCCCAGAATGACACTGAAGGTAAACAATCTGAAAGGTAGCGTTTCCTTGTGATTGTTTTCAAAGAGCATGTATGAAAGGGGGGGTAGGACCTTTATCGGGACTCCGGGATCGGGTGTTTTTAAGCTCGGCACTTCGGAATTATTCGGGAATTCTTTTTTCGAATTTCGGGATTTCGGGATTTAAATTTATTTATTTATTTATGATTCGGGACATCAAGATTTCGTGTTTCTAAGCCCGAGATTTTGGGATCAGGACCCTCTCCCCATCCCCTTTCAAGTATTGTTAGATTTAATGAATTGCGAAAAAACGGATGACTATTAATGAAAGGAAAATAAATAGAGGATTTGGAATCCGAGTTGATTTTAAATGTATTAATGAAGAGAATTCTTTAATGACATACTAAGAACTGAAGTCCCCCTCCCCCCAAAAAAACAAATAGTGATCGAGTATGTCTGGGTTAAACGTAACCAGCAGAATTTCTTGATACCTTTTTAAAAAAAATATTCTCTATGACCACGTCAACATCCGATTAAAAAAATCGATTCGTTATTTCTGTACTTTGATATACTATGTTATATATTTGCAACCTTTATATCTTTCAATAGTATATACACTGACGGACAGAAAATATCCTATCAGTAGGAAGCGACAGAGGCCATGGCCAGTGTACAACTGTTGTACATGACATAAACATGTATAAGCGCATGTCAGGGTTATTTTAAACCGAATTAAATTCATTTTTAGCTTTCGTTATTTAAAGTCGGCATGTCACATAACAATAACATAAGCTCTTTGAGCTTTTATAACCGACAGTGTATTGACGCAAAACTAAAATGTTGATAAATTCTATAAAACACAACAATGATAAATATATTAAGCAGTATAACTGCTAAACTCGGGGTTCTCCATTTGGTATGTATCTTGAAACGGTCCCTTCCACCTGAAATGACCCGTCAGTCAAAAAGTGTGACACAACAAAATAATGTGATTAATCTTACCTGTCAGTCCAAAAATGGCTGCAAATACCATTTTATGCTGTATCCATTTATAGCGTTCACCATGTTCATCATGTTCGTGTTCAAACCCACGTGTGTTTGTTGACGATGATGATGCGGATCTCTGACTCTGCGTAATGTCGATTTTTCGTTCTAATTTGAATGTTTCAACTGAACTGCCAAGTATAGGAAGTCTACTTAAACATGATATATTCCCTTTTAAAGCATTTAAATTAAATCTCCTAGTAGAAACAGCTGCAATACTTGCTAAAATAGGCATGATCTGTACATGTATACAGTAAGCTATGTTGTAAACAAATAATGTAGGTCGCCGAGGCGTTTAACTAGGGGTGGTCTCAAAGTAATAAAGTTCGATCTCAGGATAACTATTACTGTTAAAGATTAAAGTAATACATTACATGATGATGATGTGTATGTGATAGAGAAAATAAAACATTAATGTGTAGAATAAGGATCAAATGATATCAAGATCCTTTTATTAATGCTAGAAATTGTGTGGACCTATCTTCAATCGATACTGATTGAATTCAGATTTGTGAAAATATGTGGGCAATTTATTCAAATCGATCGTTGTTCATTTTTGCTAACTTGCAAAATAATTCTGGACACAGAATTAGATAAATAAAATAAATAAGGTATGGGGTCATAAACATTTTGTCAAGACGGAATTTGTTTTATCTTGGGAATGTTTGTCTTCTAATCTCGTTTTAAAATCTATAAATATATACATGTATACAGAAACTCAGACAGAAATAACAAAACGTTTTTGAAGCACAACAGACTACACCAACAACCGGCAACACGTTACAGACTCAACACCCAACTCTTACGAAAAACTATCAACGATAATTGCACTGATCAAGATAGTATGACTAAGTAGAGGTATCAACAACAAAAAATCGCTGACTACTGCGAATTTATATATATTATAAGTTGATAAAAGAAGTCTCGGGCCACCTTTACGAAAGATGTCAATGCCTTACACGACTTGATATGTTGATATGACAGTAACTCAACATTTTATTTAAACGCAAATCTGAACGTTTCCCCATTTGTATCTTACCTGGCCAGAATTGCTATTGAGACTAGTCTATATTCTTATTCCTTAGCGTCCTTCGTCCGTTAACTTTTAAGTAACACAAATCGTCTGCTCCCGTAAAATAATCTTCCATTTGGAACCAAACTGGATCAACATAACCTCCTTGTCATCAAATATAAGGCCCCCTCTCATATAAGGTATTCAGCAAATTCAGCCAGACGTAATTCTTCTAAACCATGCAAACTAGGTAAAGAAAATATGATAAAAGCAAACAAATGTTCAAAATTTGACAGGTTCTTCCTATATTTTCAGTGGTACTAGTGTGCCGCAAAACAGGGTCGCTTTTTCATGCCATGATGGATAGAACAGGGTTCCCTTTTCATGCTCTGCTGGTGAGACGGTCTTATTTAACTGTGTTTAAGATACAGTCTAGAACCCGGGTCTAGAACAACATCTATTTTATACCGTCTAGAACAGGGTATACATTTTCTGAGCGTGTCTAGAACAGGGTATGATTTTCAATATTTCTGTTTAGAACAGGCAAGGCCGAAACTACCCTTGAGGCAAGTGAGGCAATTGCCTCACTAAAATTTCGACACTGATTATTTTTTTTTTATACATATATACAAATAAAATAGTCTTTTGTTGTTCTGTCTCAACCTTAATTTCTATAACTTGTCATCATTCCTTTAAACTATTCTTCCTGGATATAACTCAGCATCTCAACGGGTGATGTTTCTCAATTATCATTAACCTAGTAACGATAATCATCATGGATCTCTGGTTAAAAACAAGCTCTTGCAGAAAAAGGAAAAGCGACACTGAAGGTAAAGAAGGAATAATTCTAGTAAACTAATTTGTTTGTGAACGTAGTCTGCGTATTGCATATAACTTCATTAGAACAATCCAAAAACGATAAGTAGACTGACAAATCAAGTAGTGGGCATCGCAAGGGGGCAGTCCTGTCTGTGTATTCATTTCTCCGTTTCATCAACTTTAATCTTTCTCTTTACAGATAAATAAAATATAAATAATATGAAACATGCATGGATTAGTTTTTCATGATCCATGTTTCTTTAACCTTAAAAATTGAAAGAACATCCCATATTCCAATTTGACATTATTGAGGAATGGTATAGAACCTTTATCACAGGATTTTGTCTTTACTTATTCGGGACTACGGAATTTCATTTCTTTAAATTCGGGGTTTCGGAATCAGACACCCCCAACCCCTAACCCCTAAATTTATAGATTCTGGAACTAAAATACCACCGACTATTTCCAGAAATAATTTGAAATTACGGACCTACATGTAAACGTCAAAACTCCATTTTAATTCCCCTGTACCCATATCATATATACTTACTCTATAGATAGATCATATACATGTATCTTATCTCATTCTATCCCTAGTTTGTTTACTCTTTGTCAGCATACAAGCGAGTTTAATATTTTGTAACTGAGACTGTATGATGATGCTAGCCTTTATAGGAAAGCTTAATTCCCTTTTGCAAACAAAACTGTTACTACCGATGCTGCTACCGAATTGCTGATGGAGAAGGAATTGGAAGAAGACATTGATCATTGTGTTGATGATAATGTGCTACCTTTAGAAACACAGACTGCCCTGAAACGACTGAAATCTAGGAAAAGAGCATACATGAGTGGCGAGAGGTTGTGCGGTCTTGCCATGTTCCATGTTCATCGCGATAAGGATATCAGCAGACCAAAGTTATGATTCTAAAACAATTTGACTGAACCCACCATACAAATTATTGGCAAACTCTACTGAATCGATGTTTGTTCTATGTTCTGGCGGTAGATTTAAATTGATATTTGGATGATTATCTTACATACAAATTCAAATAAAGTTGTTAAAAATTTGGTATTAGTAAAAGTCTTTAAATATGAACAATTTATATAAAAACTGTCCAAATTCAAAACATTATCAAACTCTCTAAAAATGCCTAGAACGCAGGATTTTGCACCATTCATTTCATACCCTCCAAAAAAATTTAACGCCTCGCTTCGCTCGGCTCAATTATTTTGCCTCACTAAAATAAGATGCCTAGTTACGGCCTTGACAGGGTATATTTTTCAATGTTTTCTGGTACGAACAGGGTATGATTTGGCAGGTGCTTTGACTTAGAGAAAAACTTAAATTCTAAGACTGACACACAACACAAAATCAACAAAGTATATCAACATTGTCAAATTATTCATTGGGTCGTAAGTATGATTGTGTCCTTTGGTGACAAATTTTACCATGTTTCAAGTCTTTTTTTGTGTCAAATCATTAACGTTGGCACGAAGGTTTGTATGATTACTAAATAAGTGTATAAATTAAAGATACTTATAACATTGATCGGAAGTCGTAAGATTTGTCCACACATGACTCATCAGTGAAACTCGACGACAGTCACTCATAGGCCGAGTTCACTTGAAACTCTTCAATCGACTTCAGAGTTAATAGATTATCGCGAGAACGCACTAGAGTTGATATTCGGAACAACTCTAAGTAACTCTAGGGTAAGGCCCTGACCAAGCATAAAAAATAAAATATTCTCATTGGTTTGATGTCATTCAAGAGTTTCCCGAGTTTAACCCTGGCTCGGTGAGGGTTGGAACCAGGGTACGAAGGGTTAACTCGAGAGGTTCAAGTAAAATCGTTTTGTTGAAACCCGAGTAAGTAAAGTAAACTCGAGAGTTTCACGTGAACTCGACCATAAGGTTTGTCCACACAGGACTCATCAGTGAAACTCGACGACAGTCGTAAGCTTTGCCCAAACAGGACTCATCAGTGAAACTCGAATCAAAACAGTTAGAAGGCAAACAAAACAAGCAAAGACGTGAAATTTGAAAAAAAAAATGATGAAAATAAAATCGCATCTGCAAACTAAATCCTGTTGGTAAACCAGTATATACATTGAATTCAATTTAATTCAATATATAAAGGAGGGTTGTAATGCCCTTAACCGTCATGCGTCAAACGGCCATTTTCGGCAACCGTTAGCGTCAAATTGATTAAAATTCTACCGTGATTCGTCAGAGGTCTCAAATTTTTATCGTTACCGTTATTTTAAGAAATAAAATAACGTGATTAATCAAAATCATTCGATTTTTTTATCGTCTGAAAGAAAGTGTATATTTTATTGTCATGCACCAACAATTACCGTTAACGTCATTTGGCAAGAAATTTTTACCGTTAATCGGCATGAACTAGATAGACGTATTTCTTATATGCTACATTTTCTTTTGAAATCTGGTTCTATGTTATCAAAAATGACTAAAGTCTATATTGGAAAGAGTAAATAAATATTTGTAAGATCGATGTCGTTTTAAGTTTTTAACTATCGTTTTTATTGATTGTCGATAACTGTTTTCCTTGTTGCGACATATAGTACTGCAACCAGAGTTCATTTTTTAAAACTTTAATGGTCCGGAAGAACACACACCTAAATTATATATCGATGGAAGAGAGGAAAACGTGTACAATAAGAAAAGTTGGGTCGTAAAAATCCAGAGTGGTCACAATTTTGTGAAATTGAGGTCAAAGTCAGACCTAAAAATATCAATATTTCAACCCCAAGGACAAAAAGGAGAAATATTCTGTTATTTATTCAATAGAATGCTACAAAAACGATTCAATCATAAGCATATGCTATAAACGATGTTAAAACGACAAATTTGACTACTTATATGAAGAGCTGCCATTACAAAATGGCGTTGATTTGGAACCTTCTGATTTTTTTCCATTTAAGACATAACAAAAGAAGAAGTGGCCTTGACCTTTTCACATCCATAAACTTTCATATTTTTTATAGTATTTCACTATAGTATATTACAGAATTATTTTCTAAAGTTTAAAACACCACTTTATCAAATTATTTCAATATTTTTTCTATCGTTGAAAAAAACAAAATTCAAGCGCTGAAACAGTGTTTTTAGTTTTGCATCTTAAAGGTTGTGTATTTTGTGAAAATTAGTATCTAGTTATAGATAAATACAGATTGTGTTTTTTCAAAGTCTGGACAGAGCAGTTATAACACAAAATATACTATAGTCACCCGAGGCGAATGCGAGGTCCCTTTTAATAAGAACAAGTTAGGCGCAGGACAGAGTTTGTTCAAAGCAAACACAGTTTTTGAGTACAAATGCTATCTGGAGCGTAAATACCGTCATGATTCGGTCAAACTCGTCAGATATAGTCTTACCTTTGCATAGGAAACACAAAAGAAATGTGAGTACAAAGTTTCGATCAATGTTCGTGACCCATATTCCCATATGCATATGCATGATGTATCTGCACTGCCAATCCCAAATGTAATGGGGCGAATGTTGCTACAGAAACGATTGATTTTGTAATAGCCATACGTTTTTGTTATCTTTAGGGACAATATACGGTTCAGAAGCGCCTTTGTGTTATTTTTCATCAATTAACTAACAAATGAATTGTTGAGCTTAGGCTCCGTGTTGAAGATCGGACCGTGACCTTTAATGGTAGCATTGGCACTCATATCACATCTTCCTATATCTATTAACAAGCTATGCGGGCATCATTTCCATAGAAATACCAAAACGAGGACATAGCTCATAAGAGCACTGGTGGCAGGGTGAAGTATTTGTTCTTCTTTTAATGTATCCTTGATATTTTCAGACACACCTTGGTGTATTCTGAAAGTCTTAACATAGACTTCAATTTTCCTGCAGCAGATATGGCATCCCCTAAATTGAGTTCAGAGCTAAACTCTATATTTCATATCCCTTGGCCCCACTGTGTCTGAATTGTAAGGTGTCACAATATCTAGTTAGTTCTGGAGTTTGGCAGTTTGGTAAGCATCAGAGACAATCTTGGATAAAATTGATCGGTATATATAGAGGATGTGCTACATGAGAAAGGCTTTTTCTTATGGAAGAACAAATCACATCACTAACAATCGTTATTAATGAACTGACAGCAAGTTCAAATTCTAATTTTTCAGAAACTGTTTTACTTAATTGCACAGGTGTTGACTTCAATAAGTACTTGGTTATGCATGGATAAATGATTACTCACATTAATAAGCACAACTTAAAAGACTGTCAACACGTTTAAAGGACTCAGTTTTGCGTAGTTTTCTGTTTTTTTTTTAAAGGTTTTTCTTTTACACAAAAACCCTGTTTTCATATCCAAACTACAAGGAAGAAACTGAGCGCGAGATCGTATAAAAGTGTCAGGTTGTGAGGATACATGTCGATCATAGTTTGATCACATATATGGATTTCTGTTGTTTCTAATTTAAAGTTCCCCAAGGGTGACTGGGGAAACGAAATATGGTCACTTGGTCTTCCCCCGACCGGCAGTAAAACGAAGTGGGGCGTCCGTTTGGCTGTGCGGGATGTACCAAGTTCGCAGTCACGTCCGGTCAGAATGGGGACGTTAAATCCGATGCCTCGTGTAAAGGGAGTGTCACGTTCTTTGCACGTTAAAAACCCTTGCATCAACTCTTTGAGGGGTCCGTAGGTGGCATGTTGCAATGGACAATTTCTGTCCCAATCCAATATACCATCATTTTCCATTGGCAGTCTAAACTTTCCCGATCATCATCCCGAATGGCCTCTATTATGACAAAACCTACCTATTGTTTTTATTGTTAACTTGTTCTCGTCCTGAACATGCATGAAATATTTGCCACTGGACGTTAAGCAACCAACAATCAATCAATCAATGTAATTTAAAGATGCACACCAAGTTTGCCTTCTGGTGCAAGTCTCATAATATCACTGATGATTCACCCACGGAAAGCAGAATTTCAAGAGAAGTTGGTTTTAGCATCACCTTGTCACACACCAAATCTCTGCGAAACTTCAATAGTACTTTTCCCCGACCACTTGCATGCATATTAATTGCTCTTAGGTTAAACATTGACATACAATGTATTTTCACACAATGTCAACTAGTCATTATCCGGAAAAACCTCTTATCCGAAGGATTTGGTTAACTTTTATATAAAGTCAAAATTTTATTAACAAAAATATAACTTTTTTACAGAAAATACACGAAAGAATTACTATATATATTCAAATCACTCAAAAATAAATTAACTTCTCCTACAAAATCTACATAATCACATCGAAACTATCAAATTGATTGTGAAGGAAAAAATAAATGGTGGGGCTGATTGACGGATAGGAAATTTCCGTAATTAAAAAAGGTACGAATGATGTTTTTTTTTTGAGTTTTTGACAAAATTGTTTGGAATTTGCCCTGCAAAATTTGCATGCAGTATCGCAATAATATGTTTTGTCCTCTCAAATGTCAAATACTGTTTTTGAATCATATGTTTTCTCGTTTTCAAAGAAAAACGCGTTAAATGTCTATCTAAAAAATCAGCCAACTTTAAGTTTGAAAGTTTTACTTGGAGATGGTATTATATTTATGTCTTCATCATTCCGATGATCCTTGATGATATGTGCATAGAAAATATTTACGAAAATAGCGGGAAATTTAACCAAAAAATATTTTTTTGGATTTTAAGGTAACTACCCAAAATCGTAAATTGAGGGGTACCCCCATTAAAGGGATAAAATACAAAAATGTGACCATAGAAACTTTTTACGACCCGACGGAAATTAAAATATAGATATTATTCTATCATTTAAAACAATTTGCAGCCGTGTGTTATTCCGGACCATTAAACTCGTCAACTAAGCGTCTTTTTCGATGTCAGTTGCAGTACTAATATATCCTCTACTAAATGACACATCCCCTCTACTCAAAACAATATAGGACCATTCAGTTATCTTTTATAAAATGTTCGCAAATGAAGAGTCAAAAGTTTAACTGAAATTATCTTAATTTTTAATCCAGTATAAAATTATGTATAATTATAGGATTCTTACCGGCTATTCACGTTTTTGGCTTGGATTTTATTCAGCGAAAATCGAAATCGCGAAAAGGTGGAATGGCCAAAACGCTATATTTTAAAGTTTTGTTCTTTTTGGATGGTTTTTGGATGAGGAATAGGGTGGAAAGAACTTTTGGATTCATCATTGTCCTTAAAATAAACAATGATCAATATATTATAACGCCAGTAAGAACATAATGAAAATACGAAACAAACTGGCTAGATTTATAAGGCTAAGTTTCACTATTTAAGGTACTCTAATTTAAAAAAAAAAAAAAGTCCTTGTATTGGCGATATCCCATTGGGGTCAGTTAGACAGAAGGCACTGGCTACGGTTACATGGAAATGTAACAATAATAAAAATATTATTGTTACATTGAAGACTAAATGCCGGAATGCATGGTTGGGTAAGGACCTGTTTAATTACGAATGTAACAATAATTATTGAGGCTACGGTTACATTGCGTTATTGTTACATGAAGAAAAAAAGCAATGTACGATGGGACTAGTAATATGTACTAAATAATAAAAGTTGAGGACATTTATAACATACATTTATAACATACAATTTATTTACTGTAATTTTTTATTTACAATGACAATTTCTACAAATCCAGTAAGTTGTTTTTAAAGTCCGACACATTTTTGATGAACGAAATTACGACCTCCACGGATACGTGTACATACATAATTTCTTAGTATTTAAGTTACAGTTAGCAAACTTTGCTTTTGATTATCAATTTGCGTCAAGTTATAAAGCTGTATGAAATGTATGTCTTGATATTGTTTCAGTTTCGTTTAAAACGCATCCCAAGTTTTATTGTTTTCACCATAAACAAAATTGGTCCAAAGTATAATGACAGTAATAAGAGTAGGTGTGCAGTTAAATACTTTAAAAAAGTGAAACCATTGAACTATATTTTTTGCCTTTGACAGTCACACTCCTAATCTTGAGTATCTTTAAGAACATCAAAACCATTAATACGTAGTAAAACTATTCAAGTTGTACACCATTTGTTGAATAATAATATTTTATTATTTACCAGTATTAAATTACAAGTATTGTTAAGTACATATGGAAGAATGAAGCAATACAACTTTAGAAGATTTAAGTTTAATCAATCTAGCGTACATTGCTGTTTTTCATGTAACAATAACGTAATGTAACCGTAGCCTCAGTAATTATTGTTACATTTGTAATTAATCGGTTCCTCACCCAACTTTGCATTCCGGCAATTAGACTCCAATGTAACAATAATATTTTTATTATTGTTACATTTCCATGTAACCGTAGCCAGTGCCTAGACAGAAACATCGTGGCCCAATAAGATATAAAAGACATCTAGTAAGAGGCCTTTGTTAGTCTTGTATTATTTTCAATTTTAGTTTCACGCTGTTGTGTATAATTTGGAGTTTAGTATGGCGTTCATTATCACTGAACTAGTATGTATATTTGTTTAGGGGATAGCTGAAGGATGCCTTCGGGTGCGGGAATTTCTCGCTGCATTGAAGACCTATTGGTGACCTGCTGTTGTCTGTTCTATGGTCGGTTTTTTGTCTCTTTGACACATTCCCCATTTCCATTTTCAATTTTATTCTTCGTGTTCTCGAAACATCCATTGTTTGCTGAATTTTCTATTTTCAAAGTCAAAATCCTATACAAGACAAGTTTAACTTCCAAATTCAGACAGACAAGCTTTTTTTAAGAAGCTTAAAGTTTGCTGACAAATTAAAGCGTTTAAAAGATGAAGTTATAAGTACTTTCTCGCGGGGTTTTTCACTTTCACTTTCGATTGGACTGGCAGAGATTTTTCTTTTGTAAATGATATATTGTGGACAAACTATGTGATGACAGTGTCTAATTAATTAGTGTGAACATATGTTTATGTACAAAGATGTTATAAACGTTCTTTTCAGTCGAGCTGAAAGGTAAATGATAAATGGCATGTCAATGAATCCGACATGAATCCTTAAATATTTCCTCCATGAATATGAAAATTTTGCCTACAAAAAGAAAACAAGTAATTATTTTCACAGTAAATAAAACATTATATATTTGAGATAAAAACACAATGAAAAGAAAAAAACATATTTTATTAGATAAACACACAATATTACCAATGTTAGTTCAACTGATCGGGCTGAGATTATGTTTTAATTTGCATAAGAACATTCTATTTGAAGATGTGTATGATAAGGATGATTGCTGTTATAATTATTGTTAAATTCTAATCACCTATCAGTGTCACCAAAAGCATATACAAAAGAACTGAGTGTATGTTATGGGACAAATAATTAGACACTTCATTGATGAGTTACTCCTGGGCCTCACTTTGATTCTTCCAACTAAGGTTAGTAGAGTCTGTCGAGTTTACTCGACTGACAACCGAACACCCAGAGTTTGACCTTTTGAGCCTACCCGAGTTAACTCTACATCAACCCTGGGTCAGAGCAGGTTTAGTCAAGTTTCAAGATGGCGTCAAATAAAAAAATGATACAAAATAACTGGTTTTTGACTTAATACATCATTAATTGGTGCAGATTATATCATGGTTAGATTATAATCGTTTTTTTTTTTTATATTGTATTTTCCAGTGTAACAGCATGCAGGGAATACAAGTTAAAACCTTTTTTTTAAAAGAAAAAAAAGATGGGAAATGCAAACTCTGGAATATCATATCAACTGTGAGATATATAAATTATTGTCATATAAGCTATATGCTTTTTCCCTACATTGATATAAGGCCTAAATTAGTATATTATTTGTTTCCCTAATCCAGGTGTGGGTAGGTAGGTGAATAATTTTATTTTTCCAAAAAGCCTGAATATTATCGGATGATCCGGCAAGCCCGAAAAGCAGAAATGAATAAAATGATATTTGGCTTAGTTTTGACAATAAAATTTTATGAATAGGGCCATTTTTGCGGGGTCGGTCGGGATTGGGGAAACAAACAATATTTTATTTTAGGCCTAATATTCCTATATTTTCAGTTAGAGGGAAATTCAAATACAAATTCTTTTTTCTGAATTATAAATTATCTTTCCTTGTAGAAAACTTTCAAAATATTGCACAAAATTATCATAGGCTTGTACTAGTGTTTTTCTTTTTATACCTTTAGTATTTAGTTATGAATTTTTCCTGTATTTATTCTATCATTTGTTCTTTTCGTACATTTGATTATTCCACGGTTGGTTAAACATAAAGGGCTGAGACAGATTTACTGGGTAGGAAACCTAGTTGAACTCCTTCATAGTTTCATGTTCTAACAAAGTGCCAGGATTTAGTTCCTATTGAAACTGTATCAATTCACTGAAACAGTATAGAAATGATAATTAACACTTATATCACACAATAAAACAGAAATAATTGAAAGTAATTAATATATTTTAACGAAACTTTATGTAAAATGCATGGTTATCACTTTTAACTATAAAATTTTATTACACAAAGACAGGGAATTTCTGATAAAGAGCAAGCAAGAAAACTTAAAAAAACTTGTAAATACATATATTACAGACACCAGTGAGGGTTTAAACCAGATTTTGTGTACATCTATTTATAACTTGGAGATGTTGTGGTTAATGCAAAAGATCAATTTAATGATTTAGGATCAATGATTTCAGTATATTTTTCTTTTTTTTATTCGCAAGCCAATGATACCAGTCCCACCCCCTTCTACTTTCTTCAGTTCTCTCCTCTCTATGAAAGAAGCGAACTGGATTGTAACTCTTGGTTAGCTAAGATATATGTGGTAAAATGTAATTAATGCAGGAAGGATAACTATTTTTATTTATTGATTATGAACTAAATTAAAGTGATGTAAAATTTCCAGCAGGAAGCATTTACATACAAAGATATAGCTACAATAACTGGTTTCTTTCATTTTCCTTGATAAATGATAACATTGCTCTGAGATGATACTGTTTTATAATTTGGATATTAATGAAGATATTTAACAAGCAAGTATTTGCAGATTTACATTAAGTGCAATTTACAGTGTTTCACAATATTAAAAATGTTGATCAAATTTTATTATTTTAACTAAATCAAAAGAATGTTGAAAATCTAGTGTGAGATTTAAAATTTAACACTTTTTTATGATAATTTCAATTAATATTTCAACTGAAATGATTTAGAGTCATTTATCAAATATAGTTACTTTTGATCTTGCTTTGAATTACAAAAAAAAATTAATGTGATATGACCCGTTATACTAACAGAGAACATATAATTGTCTTTAAAATGTTAAAAATCTAGTGCAAGATTTAAAAATTAAACACTATTCCATTTTGATTTCAATTTAGATATAAAAAAAGCATGAGATTTTTATAATTTGCATGAGTGGATGAAAAATATACAAAACTTGTCAGACTCGCACCTTATTCAAAACATACTGTGGATTCATTATTAGTTGTGACAAACCAATTTTCATGTATTTCTTGAGATAATTAAACCACAAATTTTAATGTTCAAGAAATTTTCTTAAGACTTGAATTATTAAACTAAGCCATTATACTACCAAATCATATATCTATGAAAATACATTTTTCCTTACAATTCATAAAAATAAATGAATCCACAGTAAGTGTTTAACCTTAGAAATAGTTTAAGAAAAGTATGACTTTGTGCAATGCAAAATATTAGTTATTATCAGGGCCTTTAGGATCAAAAGAGGAATATGGTTATTGTCTTATATATGTAACTTACTTAAAAAAAATGTTTATACTTATGAAGACAATATTCAGCAAAAATAAACTTTATGAATTTAATATTGAGCTCAAGTTGTGCTCTTTATTGAAAGTCATACAATGATATACCTATTTTGCCCTGTGTAAGCATAGGTTTGACCTGTCTATTATGAAAAAAACATATTAAAATATTTGTATAAGATAGTTGATTGCTCATGCAAAACAAAAATGAGTTGAAGCAATCTGAAGATTTAATTGTTGGAACTTTTTTGATTAAGGAATGACTAATAATTTTTCTGTCTATGAAGAAATAACATAAAAATTAAAGTGTGCACCACATTTTTGATGCTATTTCTAATAGACAGAAAGAAAAAAATATTACAGTCATTCCCTATAATTTAATTCAAAATTACATTTTAAGCTTGAGTAAATCATGAAAAAACTTTCTTTTCACATGACAAAATTATGTCAATGAGCTGATAGACAAAACACTGTCAGCCAATCAAAAGACATGTTTCATCCAAAATTAAATTAAATAAACCTAATAACGAATAAAAATTCCAGAAAATACCACAACAGCTGGACAGGATTTTATTTTAGTTAAAATAGATATTACTCATAACATAAATTCCAGTGATCATGAGAAGTTACAATAAACAAATAAATTGATAAGTTGAGAACAGTGTATTTCAGATTTTGAATTGAAGTTCTTTACTTAACAGGAAACTATAACCTTTTGATTATACATGCATACTGTATTGTAAGACAAAGCTGGTCAACAGTTCTGATCATATGTGTACTAAGAGTTGAAGAGTGGGCACTGATAATTGCAGTTCAAACTAAACATGGAGAAAGATTTCCAAATAATGTCCTCCTTATGATTATAAATGACTTTTTTCCATTACAGATTGTTTTAAACTAAAGAGTCAAATACAAATGCTGTGATATGGGAGAGAAAAAGAATCAAGGTATTTTCATTTAAATCTGGGAACAGTATATCTAACATATATGTTCCTGTTTAAATCAAATAATTTATTGGTGTAAATTCCAATTATACAGGAATGATACCAGCTGAAATTTACTGAATACAAATACAAAAATAAGCAAAACAAAAACAAAACAAAATATACAAAGACATATTTTCTTTTTGATAAGAGACACATATTTTATTTTAAAATGAAGATCATTAATTTACACATTGTGTAAAGGTTTACATTTCATCATTTAGGACAGCTGTGCAACTTAAACATGTTAAAATAAAAAAATAAAACATTTAAATCCTCAGAACTAAATATAGAATGAAATTTTTCTTGGAACTATAAGTCATAAATTTATAGTCACATTTGTATATACATATGTCAACATTCAGATGTGTGTCTATAATTATCCATGGACAAAAAGGTCATAAGTTTTACTGCAATTACAACTGTTAAATTGTTAGCCATGACCCCCAGGTCACATAAGACAAATATAGAACAAGACAAATATGATATGTCCTGATAAATCTGATAATAACTAATAGGTATTTCACATAATATTTCCCTGTTCTTATTTTATAAGTCAGTATTGTACAATTCATTATTATATCTGTTTAAAAACTATACTGTTTATTTTTTACAAAGAATTTAAAAGTTGAAGTTTGATGATTGACATAGACGGATCCAGCAGGAGGGTACTGGGTGTTGGAACCCCCCTTTTTTCATGATCAATGCATTTGAATGGGGACATATTGTTAGAACCCCCCCTTTTATCCTTGGTCCTTGAATTTCATAACTTCAAAACTAAGCAAAATTTGTTATTTTTTCCTCAATACTTCCGAGTTATGTACCGGTAATGGAAATTCCTTTTATGAAGAGACAATTTATTTTAATAATGAAATCACCATGGTTACTTATTGTACCTTTGATTGATGTTGCTGGAATTAATTTCTAGAAAATTAATTTTGTAGATTTATCGTCAAAGTTACCTAGGAACAATATGCCATTGAAAGACATATTCCAGAAAAAGATTGAGCATTCTTCCACTTTCCTTTCAAATGTATGGAAACCTCGTTATAATGAGGGAAATGATGGTCACCAACATCAAATCACAGAAGATAATGTCATGGCAAATCAAGATAATATCAGAAAAGATGGAAAGCACCACTCAAGGACAACAAAGAACTGTTTACAGGTGCAAGAGGTGTTTGAAAACAATTGTGATGATGAGGAAGAGAGACAAATACCATGTATGTGTGGTATTGTAAACTGTCCTTTTGAAATAAGAAAAAGGCATAAAAATGAAGACCCTCCTGAAAAAAGAATGTTCAATGACTTTGAAATGATGAAATCATATAAAGCAACAGATAGAACATTTCCATTTTCTTTTCTTTCATTAATGTGGTTTCCAGGTGAAGGTGATGATAAACGTCCATTTCCACTATTATCTGATGATGACTCTTATGAAGAAAGGAGTGAAGATTTCATGTCATCTGCTTCAATGAGAATTTTAAATGAAGCTTTTCCTGGTATGTTTGGCAGGAAATCAAAATCATTAAAAGATAATAAAAATGAGAAAACAAAGAAACAGGGCACAAATTTTGAGTTTTTGCCAAAATCTTTAAGACCACCTCCAAAACCACCTAGAAAGATAGAAAGAAAACTACAATTTTCAATTTCTAATTATGACGAGGAGAAAATTGAAAATGACCAGTCTTTGAATAAACTTGAGAAGTCTGGAATTGATAAGGCAGATAATTTGAACAATGGAAAATCTATTGATGACAATGATTCAGTCATTACAGATGAAAATAGATTAAGCATTTCAATTGATCGTAGTCTTCATGGTCTATCAGATAATTCCAAACAGAAGAAGCCAGATTTCAGTCAGTCATTTCCAACCAGCGGAAACAAGAAGTCGAGTCTAGGCAAAGATAGTAACCAAGTATTTAGTAGGTCTTTCACTAGTGGTTTACGAACTGAAGGTGCAGCCTCAAAAAAGTCTGCAGAGGATTTAAGAACTTCAGGATCTGGCCAGCAAAAATTAGGGAAAAACAGTTCTCAGGGTTTGAAAATTGACCAATTAGACTCTATAGGCATTGTGGATGATACCCCTCCCTACAAGAGTCAGAAGAGTAATACCTTCCTCAGCAATAAAATAGATGACTTTGATGATCCACTGGATGATATATTTGGTCCAGGTAGTTTAAAAACAGTTTAGTTATGAAACAAAATTATTTTCATTTTTATTTTGTATGATAAGCTTTCATCTATTTTTAAAATTACAACAGCAATAAAAAAAACCAAATCAACAAATCCCTCTGTTTCAGAAAATAATACTTTAAACTTTCCTGTTGTCATTTAAGTATATTTTAAATATCACTGCTCTCTTGAAGTTAACTGTGATGTATAATTATGGGTTACAATAATGATAATGAATCAAACTGTTTTGTTTAAGAGTGTGGTCCTAAGCTTGAGGAATTTCCTGACTTATTAAGTCATGATAAACCAGAGGAAAGTGGTGCCTCTAGTGTAAAAGAAAGTGTTGCTTCACCACCTATAGCAAGAACAGACCCTAAGACATTACTGGAAGAACACATGCCAACACATACAGACACGGAGACATTACTGGAAGAACACATGCCAACACGTACAGACACGGAGACATTACTGGAAGAACACATGCCAACATGTACAGACACGGAGACATTACTGGAAGAACACATGCCAACACGTACAGACACGGAGACATTACTGGAAGAACACATGCCAACACGTACAGACCCGGAGACATTACTGGAAGAACACATGCCAACACGTACAGACACGGAGACATTACTGGAAGAACACATGCATTATTGTCCTGCAGTAGCTCATCACCACAATGGTAAAATAAGTACTTAGAATCTTTTTATATGGCTGCTACAATTTTTATAAATACATGTACCACAATGTTTGCATCCACATTCGCATTTGGACCTCAGTAACTGATTGAAATATTGATATGACATATTGTACTTATGGGGGTTTTGAAAGCATTCAAGTTATATATCAAAGTTCCAAGATATTAAATAAATAACCTACATTGAAACAATAAAACTGAGAATGGACATGGGGAATGTGTCAAAGAGACAACAACTGACCAAAAAACAGATAACAGCCGAAACCCACCAATTGGTCTACAACACAGTGAGAAAATCCTGGCAACTGGAGGTGTGCTTCAGCTGGCATCTAAACAAAAAAGTATACTGGTACAGTGATAATGGATGTCCAAACATATGAATGAACTAAAATTAAAAACCATATTAGACTAACAAATGCCAGAGACTGCATAAGGATGCATCTAGGAAAGAATGCTAGCTTTCCTTCAAAATTAGGTCACATTATTATTGATTTTTATTGACTTTTTTGTCATAAGTATGAAGATGAAGATTACTTTGTATGTCGGTAAGTTTTATAATATCCTAATAAAATAGATCCTGCTAACCTACATTTTACACTTAAAAGTTGATGATAATATTTTTTTAATTTCCAACTTCTATTCACCTTATCGCTATTTAACCACCATTACTGGACATCACAAAGAAAAACTTTGAGGTCATAATAGAAAATATCTTATGCGTGACAATGGAAAAGTGATTGTTGTATGACATCAATAGTTCAAGAGGCACAGATTTCCAAATAGCAACAAGGTCTACATGTATTTTCAAATAAAAATGACTTAAGTCAAAAATTTGTATGCCCCACCTAAGGGCTATATGTTTTTCAGTCTGTGTCTCCCTTCATTCATCTGTCCGTCTGTTTGTTCATCTGTACTCCCATCTGCCCCTCTTCAGGTTAATGTTTTTGGTCAAAGTAGTTATTATGCCAAATCGAAGTTTTGGCCCTAATTGCATGGTACACTGAACATAGAAAATGATAGTGCGAGTTGGGGCATCCATGTACACAGGCAAAATTGCAACGCATGTTTACCAGGTGTTCTTGAAAACGTATTGTAAACATGCGTTTCACCATATGTTTACCATGTGTTTTGAGTAACAGGTGGTAAACATGTGTTTGAAACCATGCGTTTCCCATATGTTTGAAAAACATGTGGTAAACATGCGTTGATGAACGCATGTGAAACACATGTTTACAAAACACATGAGAAACATACGTTTGACCATATGTTTACCATATGTTTTAAGAAACACCTGGTAAACATGCGTTTGAAAACATGTGGTTTACATATGTTTGTAAAAACACCTGGTAAACGCATGTTTTGAGTAACACCTGGTAAACATATGTTTAAAAACAGGTTGTTAACGTATGTTTTGAGTAATACCCTATAAACATATTGATGTTTAAAAACATATGTTTTCAGATTTTATATGATTACTTAAATTAAGGGGGAAAGCATTAAACTTCAAAAAGAGAGGGTATGATTATTTTTTTCTGACTCAGAAGTTTTTTTTTGCACACAGTGTGTACAAATTTAATTAGTTTTTCGACGCTATCAATCAAATTATTTTGTCAAAATTAAACACTATTATGTATGTGGGAAATCCACATTCAGAATAATATTTTTGTCATCTGCTTGACTGACCAGAATATATTTTTTTCATCAAATTGGGGGTCAGATTTTTTTTTTAAACACTCCCCCCCTTTTTTTAAGTTAAATGGTCTCCCCTTAGTAAGTGTCAGATTGTCTGAGGTAGTTTCTGTCTTGTTCAATGAGGCTCTTTAGAATTAGTGGAAAGAAGCATTTTATCATGTTAAAATCAAGACAAACAATAGTCACTAAATTATGTTCCTCTAATCTGCCAAAGCATGCTACTAGAACAGTTGTAACTCTTGAGAATAAACGTCCTTCTCAATTTCTCTTTTCTATACAACATGACCAACTCAAACACTGTCACTATAAAAAAAAATATGACAACTAATTTTATCAAACTACTACCACATAAAAGAAAAAAGAAATGTCAGGCGCAGATTTAGGCGGGGGCGTGGCGGGCGTGCGCCCCCCCCCCCCTCCCTAAAATTTGCAAAGCATGGGTTGACTTCAACATATTTAAGTATCAGAAGAGACCATTCCATGTTTTTTAACATTCAAAGTATATAAAACAGTCAGTTTAACAGAATCAACATGATTACTAATCAACTGACCTACGCTTTATTAAAGTTATTATTTCAAACGGGAAGGTGTCACACGCGTAGCTGCATTTGATGACAAATATAATAGGTTTTAGCAGTTAAAGTAAATACAAATGTTATATTGTATTTCCGGTTTTTATAATCAATTTCTTTGATAAATCGTAGTTCCAAAACATCCCTTACTCACTTTCAAAATTTCATCATGATGCGATCAAGAAAACAGTCGGCAGGTGAGATTCTTTCATAATATCCGTAATGAAAGATAGTGTTTCAAGCGGAAGCTTAGTTTATTAATTTGTATCTCTGTGTCTATATTTGTTTCTCACCTGCAAACCTAAAAATTTAGTCGAATTCTGTACCGTATTACATGCTTGGCATCCCAAGAAAATAAAGATATCTGCGTAAATGCATCTCATTCTGATTTTAATTGTTTTTAGCGAACACAGTAAAGTCTGGCACAACCTGCGAAAATCAAAAGAGTAAAAAAACCCAGATATTATGGAAGGACAATTAAAAAATAAAAAATCTCTGGTAAAAGTAGAAATTTTCGTTTGCAAAATATATAAGTCAGGTGAGCAATTGTGAACTGTCTCGTCTCACTTTGCGTCCGTCTATCTGTAGATTGTTGTCAGACCTGTGTGGATTATGGCCGTTTCATTTTGAAACTTTAATTTCTTGCTCATTTTACTGCACAATAGTTCGAAATATCTACATTTCACCCCTTTGGAAGAATATTTTAATAATTTTACCTAAAAAAAACTCCAAATTTTTTTCGCCTCCCTCCGCTCGGCGAATAGAAAACTTTGCCCCCCCCCCCTAACTGAAAATCCTGGATCCGCCCCTGAATGTAACAAACTAATTGAATAATAATAAATACAAGGTTCTGGATGAGGGTCCTTTATATCTTTAATTTTCAGACCATTAACATTTTCTCTGTTTCTTCATTTATAATGTGTCCTTTACTTTCAATAATTTTCAATATTCAGTCTAATTATAATTTAGAAGTTGAACCCCATGATTCTCAAATGTTCTTTGTTCTATTTTTTGCATTTTTACTCTCCTCTTTCCTTTCTTTATTTTTTCTCATTATTCTGCACTTTAATTCGTCCATCATTCTTTATTCTTTCCTCCCGAAACGGTTTCCAGACCCTCACTTTAGCAAATGTACGTGAGTACGCAAACACGGAATTCTCACCGTTACCATTTTGTATACTATGACGCAATACTATGGACGCTCACGAGCTGCGGATGGAGGTTTCAATTTTTTTTAAACTAACTGCAAGAATGGACATGTACAGAGTCAGAGATATATGGTATAAACAACTCTGGTTGTTCAAACTGATGGCCAAACCGATTAACAAATAAATGGAAATAGATAACTTGTAGATTCACTGGAAAAAACCAGGGAACGATTGAAATGAAAGTCAACGCAACGGAAAGTGTTTTTGTTTTGATTGGTGACTTGCCACTTGGAAAGCACAAAGAAAGGTAAAAATAAATTTATCATTCACATTTTTTAAAATGGATTTTTAAAGCAGAAAGATGTAAGCATTAAATTCTCTCTGTGTCGACCATGTACCGCCACACCGTGCACATCGTCCATAGTCCATACTCTGTAAATAATTTAAGACATCTTCCATACTTCATGTACTTCAACTTTCAGTTCCATTGAGCATGATGAGTTTATATCATAAAACATAATAATACAACACTATCCGACATATGAATGGTATCTGGGAAAAAGGGGGGGGGGATACTTCCTATATTACTTTTATATTACAAATATGCCAAAAATTAGGGTTGCTGTTTCATGCCCTGCTGGGAATCTGGGTCCGTCCGCTTTGATTTCGGTTCGCCCTAATACCTGTTCGCCCAGAGTCCGTTCGCCCTGATTTCAATTTTTAGTAAATAGTGTTGCGTTGTGTGTACATGTATACAATTGAATGTGTTGAAGTCCAGTCTTCACGCTGAACTGCTAAATCTACAGGCCCGCAGCTCAATTTTTGAAAATTTTTAGTTAGATTCTGTTGGCCTGTAGGTCTGATTTTTACAGGCCCGAGAGCAATTTTACTAGCCTGGGCTGCCTGGGCTGCCACTCGTCATGAAGACTGGAAGTCAGTCTACAATTTGGCCGAATATTTGCGATTTATCATGTTGTTTATAGCTAGCTGCTACTAGGACTAGGTTATAAGTTTCTGTACATTCACTATCAAATTGAATTACTCTTAGTAAAACAAATACCAAAAACACAGTCACACTGCTGTACATTGATCACTTGTCATCGGTGTTTTTATCTATCCAAGCTGACTTTTTTTTTTGAGAAAAATGTTATTTTCATTATAATTAATCCATCAAAGAAAATTCATATAACAATCAGAGATATCAAAGATTTCAAATGATACCTTATCAGCAATCAAAATTCAATCAATAGTAATAAAAAGTAATTATAAAATAAAGTGTAACAATGCAGCCAAAAATTTTATTTAATTAATATAAATTTGCCAAATATTCTGTATTTAACTTTTAATAGATATACATGAACATAAATTGAAATATATATTTATATATTTCGTTTATTAATGTAACATATACATATCATAAATGAATATAGGGCGAACAAACCCAGGGCGAATGGACTATCAGGGCGAACAAACTCAGTGCGAACGAACCTAGGGCGTACATGTAATCAGGGCGAACGATCCCGATACCCCCTGCTGGTTAGAATAGGGTACCGGTCCCTTATTTATGACCTTCTTGTGAGAACAGGGTATTTTGTAAACAAAGTATTTGTGTTTTAGGGGGGTTGGAGGGGTCCTGATTGCAAAATCTGGGCATAAAAACATGAAATCCAGAGGGGTGGGTCTTTTCGTTACCCAAAACACCACCAAACACCCTGAAAACCATTGACCACCTTTTGTCAATCATACATGCACAGAGTTTGGGATACACAGTCACTGTTTGATTTTATATGATTTTAGTTTATGTAAAAACTTGATCATTCCAAGTAAATAAGTAATAGGTCATCTGTTTTGTGTGTAGTGAATGCCAAGTTTCACATAACCTTTATCTCATTTTCACAGCTGGTTAAATTGGTCAACAGTGGCAGATCCAGAAATGTTAATAAAAGTGGGGGGTTGCACTGACTGCCAAACTGGGGCCTCTCCAGTCATGCGTGATGATGCTTCAATAATTTAAGGTAATTTAAATAAAAAAATAAGATTACATGTGTCTTACGCTGTTACGGACCACTCTAAAGTGGGTATTCTTTTCTGAAATGTTTTCTAATTTTAATACCCATATACATGTACTATCTGCTTGTTTGAAACATGAATTAAAACTCACTCATAATTTTATATAAGACATACCAATCAATATCCAGTACCAAATTGAAAAGAAATATCACTAAATGCATGAAGCCAGACACAAAAGATTGTTTAACAGTGTACAAAATAAATACAAGTCACTTTATAAACATGATAAAAGGGGGATGCTGTTATTATACTATTTTTTTTCATGTCATTTTCATTGTGAAAAGGCAGATAATTAATCATGTGGTTGTAATTCTATAGAAATTAAAAAAATTGGGCATTAGATGGTTTGATAGACATTTAATGTATAGATATTCCCCATTTCCATTCTCAATTTTATTATCTACATAGGTGTATTAAAGTCAGAACTGACACGAATACAGCACAAAATTGTGATACATACATGTATATACTTGCTGTTCGGTGTGAGCCAAGGCTCTATGTTAAAGGCCGTACCTTGACCTATAATTTACATTTATAAATTGTTATTTTGATGGAGAGTTGTCTCATTGGCACTCATACCACATCTTCATATACACATGTAACTTAAAATTTCAAATTCCTTAATCATGTTAATACATGTAAATGTATTATGTTTATTGCCCAAAGATTGACATTAATTGACAAAATCAGAGATGCAATATAACCAGTTCATTCATTAAAATGTCGTAGTGATCATATTGATTTGAAATGATGCAGAAGAACATTAAAATAATTGATGAAATGCTTTTTATAAAGTCATATTTTTTAGGGCAAATCTGTTAGTCTTATTTTGAAATGTCAAAGTGAGGCAATTTTGCCAGTTACATGTATCATAACTTCCTTTTATCATGTTTATGCATTTAAACATTTTTCTTTTAGCATTTTTAAAGAAAGTACAAGCACTTAAAGAAGTAGGGGAAAATAATCAACAAAACAGAAGTCATTAGAGGCGATGATTTCTATATTTATACATGTATCTAGACTAGTAGTGGATTTGAAAAGTGCTGTATTGATTCATGTGCAAATAAGGAGCAGCAGCCAACATGGCCAATGAAACATTGCAAATGTATGATTAGAGGTATGTCATGAAAGTTATGTTTAAGTTGTTTAAATATTTTTTTTTTTCAGACTTAGGGACGACATCAAAAGTTCAATGTACAATGTAGGATAAAAAACTTACTTCACATAGTTTTTTCACTGACCCCCACACCCCCCTCTTAACTTAATTTGGGAAAAATTGATTTACCAATAGGGATATATATGTAAATATCGATTTTAGATATACAAAACTTGCAGAATTTTAAACCCCCCACCCCCAAACTATTTGATTTAAATTTTTTATCCTACATCAATCTTTTGATGTCGTCCCTTACATGTACAATGTACGTACATGTACAAGTAAATGTTGAGGACATAGAGGTGACATTTTTTATTCTTGGGTTAGTTTGAAAATTAACCATGTTAGCAGTAACATACTATTTATTTTAATTGGAAGCTCTCTTTACAATCAAGTATAGAAATCTATGAAATTTAAACACAAGGTTAATGACCATAAAAGGAAGGTTGGGATTGATTTTGGGAGTTTTGGTCCCAACAGTTTAGGAATTAGGGGCCAAAAAGGGCCCAAATAAGCATTTTTCTTTTTTTTCGCACAATAACTTTAGTATAAGTCAACAGAAATCTATGAAATTTCTATGACCATAAGGTTTAGGACCACAAAAGGAAGGTTAGGATTGATTTTGGGAGTTTTGGTCCAAACAGTTTTGGAATAAGGGGCCAAAAAAAAGGTCCCAAATAAGCATTTTTAGCTCACTGGGCCCAAAGGGCCGAGTGAGCTTTTCCCATCACTTGGTGTCCGTCGTCGTCGTCCTGCGTCTGTCGTCGTTAACATTTACATAAGTCTTCTCCTCTGAAACTACAGAACCAATTCAAACCAAACTTCATCTGATTGATTCCTAGGGTATCTAGAATAAAGTTTGTGTTTTAATTCCCATTTCATCAAAAAACATGGCTGCCATGGCTAAAAATAGAACATAGGGGTAAAATGCAGTTTTTGGCTTATAACTCAAAAACCAACGCATTTAGAGCAAATCTGACATGGGGTAAAATTGTTTATCTGGTCAAGATCTATCTGCCCTGAAATTTTAAGATGAATGGACAACCCGTTGTTGGGTTGCTGCACCTGAATTGGTAATTTTAAAGAAATTTTGCTGTTTTTATACGACCGCAAAATTTGAAAATTTTTTCGTCATATATTGCTATCACGTTGGCGTCGTCGTCGTCGTCTGCGTCGTCGTCCGGCGTCCGAATACTTTTAGTTTTCGCACTCTAACTTTAGTAAAAGTGAATGGAAATCTATGAAATTTTAACACAAGGTTTATGACCACAAAAGGAAGGTTGGTATTGATTTTGGGAGTTTTGGTCCCAACATTTTAGGAATTAAGGGCCAAAAAGGGCCCAAATAAGCATTTTCTTGGTTTTCGCACTATAACTTTAGTTTAAGTTAATAGAAATCTATGAAATTTTGACACAAGGTTTATGACCACAAAAGAACGGTTGGGATTGATTTTGGGAGTTTAGGTTTCAACAGTTTAGGAATTAGGGGCCAAAAAAGGGCCCAAATAAGCATTATTCTTGGTTTTCGCACAATAACTTTAGTTTAAGTAAATAGAAATCAATGAAATTTAAACACAATGTTAATGACTACAAAAGGAAGGTTGGTATTGATTTTGGGAGTTTAGGTCCCAACAGTTTAGGAATTAGGGGCCAAAAAGGGACCCAAATAAGCATTTTTCTTGGTTTTCGCACCATAACGTTAGTATAAGTAAATAGAAATCTATGAAATTTAAACACAAGGTTTATGACCATAAAAGGAAGGTTGGTATTGATTTTGGGAGTTTTGGTCCCAACAGAATAAGGGGCCCAAAGGGTCCAAAATTAAACTTTGTTTGATTTCATCAAAATTGAATAATTGGGGTTCTTTGATATGCCGAATCTAACTGTCATGACTGTGTATGTAGATTCTTAACTTTTGGTCCCGTTTTCAAATTGGTCTACATTAAGGTCCAAAGGGTCCAAAATTAAACTTAGTTTGATTTTGACAAAAAATGAATCAGTTAGGTTCTTTGATATGCTGAATCTAAAATTGTACTTAGATTCTTGATTATTGGCCCAGTTTTCAAGTTGGTGTAAATCGGGGTCCAAAATTAAACTTTGTTTGATTTCATCAAAAATTGAATAAATGGGGTTCTTTGATATACCAAATCTAACTGTGTATGTAGATTCTTCATTTTTGGTCCTGTTTTCAAATTGGTCTACACTAAAGTCCAAAGGGTCCAAAATTAAACTTAGTCTGATTTCAACAAAAATTGAAATCTTGGGGTTCTTTGATATGCTGAATCCAAAAATGTACTTAGATTTTTTTATTATGGGCCCAGTTTTCAAGTTGGTCCAAATCAGGATCTAAAATTATTATATTAAGTGTTGTGCAATAGCAAGTCTTTTCAATTGCACAGTATTGCGCAATGGCAAGAAATATCTAATTGCACAATATTGTGAAATAGCAAATTTTTTTTTAATTAGAGTTATCTTTCTTTGTCCAGAATAGTAAGCAAGAAATATCTAATTGCAAAATATTGTGCAATAGCAAGATTTTTTTTTAATTGGAGTTATCTTTCTTTGTCCAGAATCAACTTAAATCTTTGTTGTATACAATATACAATGTATATTCACTTTTTACTACCAACTGATAAATTATAATAAATAACATTCAGTGATAACAAGCAGTTTTTTTTACATCTTAATATTTTATGATGTATTTAAATGAGTAGTTATTGTTGCAAACTTCATTAGAAATTTTAATTGAGATTAGTTTTGGAATAAGGGAAAGGGAGATGTGATTAAAAAAATTGGGTTCAATTTTTCTCATTTGAAATTTCATAAATAAAAAAGGAAATTTCTTCAAACATTTTTATGCCCCACCTACGATAGTAGAGGGGCATTATGTTTTCTGGTCTGTCCGTTCGTCCGTCCGTCTGTCCCGCTTCAGGTTAAAGTTTTTGGTCAAGGTAGTTTTTGATGAAGTTCAAGTCCAATCGACTTCAAACTTAGTACACATGTCCCCTATGATATGATCTTTCTAATTTTAATGCCAAATTAGAGTTTTTACCCCAATTTCACATGGAAAATGATAGTGCGAGTGGGGCATTCGTGTACTGAGGACACATTCTTGTTTTGAGAGGATTAATATTCAACAGCATAGTGAATTGCTCTAAGAGAAAACAAAAATTTTAAGTTCATTAGAACACATTCATTCTGTGTCAGAAACCTATGCTGTGTCAACTATTTAATCACAATCCAAATTTAGAGCTGAATCCAGCTTGAATGTTGTGTCCATACTTGCCCCAACCGTTCAGGGTTCAACCTCTGCGGTCGTATAAAGCTACGCCCTGCGGAGCATCTGGTTGGAAATTATCTTTAATATTATTATGGATAGAGATAAACTGTAAACAGCAAAAATGTTCAGCAAAGTAAGATTTACAAATAAGTCAACAGGACCAAAATGGTCAGTTGACCCTGAAGTAATTATTGCCCTGTATAGTCAATTTTTAACCATTTTTCCAATTTAAAATTTTTAAGTTTTTAAGTTTAAGTTCTTAGACCACATATTTATTCTGTGTCAGAAACCTATGTTGTGTCATCTATTTAATCACAATCCAAATTCAGAGCTGTATCAAGCTTAAATGTTGTGTCATACTTGCTCCACATGTTCAGGGTTTGACCTCTGCAATCTTATAAAGCTGTGCCCTGCAGAGCATCTGGTTTACTAAACATAGGTACATAAGATAATCCTTAAATCAGTAAATTGTAATAAAATCAATATTTTAATTGTTTTAATTTCAGAGGTCATTTTTCCACAAAAACAAGCTAATATATGTCAACATGGTCAATGGGCCTGATGAAGTTGAGTTTTTTTTTACTTTTGGGAGAAATGGAACATATATAAGTGAAGAAAAGTAAAGAAAAGGGGAAAATATTAGACACAGTACATGGACACCAGCATGAGCAAGTTAAGACAAGGTATTATGTTATATAGAATATATATATTATATTATATGAATGTTTTATCAACTTGTGACCTCAACCAATCAAATTATATCACCACTAAATGAAGTGGGTGGTAAACAGGATTTTCCTTGACCAAATTCACATGTAAACATTAAAAAATAACATAGAAAATATGATAAACAAATTCAAATTACCACCTTAGCAATTCAGCAATTTTATCGATAAAAAAGTGTCACAATGCCATCATCGCACTTCAGCTTAATCAAAATTTGCGCTACTGTGTTAATCCATTGCACATCAGCCAATATTCATGGTGCAGAATTAATGCTACATGTGGGATTACAATGTTACTTTTGAATTTCTTTGCCCTCAACAACAAAAAAGTAGTAAAATTTAAAACATAATTATTTTGCAATTTGGATTATTAGGAAGTTTATATTAGTTAGACAAAACACATTAAACATGTACCTTTATGCTTTAAAAATGACATGTAAAGTATATCAAACAATTTTAACTAGAGAAAGGTGACAGTTGAGGATGCAAACAGAAATTGTAGTTATTTGAGAAGAAAAAAAAAATCACTGTTTAAATAGGTATTCTGATATATGTGATTTTCAATGGTTTTAACTTTTTAGTTCCCTTTGAAGGCTTTCTGTGGTCTGTCCATCCAGTTTTCCTCACTTTTTTATGCCCCTTTTATATGTATGGGCATTTTGTTTCTCGGTTTGTGCATTGGTTTCTCTGTCTGTCTTTCTTCATGTTAAAATTTTTGGTCAAAGTAGTTTTTGATGAAGTTGAAGTCCAATGATATGATCTGTCTAAATTTAATGCCAAATAAGAGCTTTGTTCCCAATTTCATGGTCACTGAACAAAGAAAATGATAGTGCAAGTGGGGCATTCATGAACTAGTCTATGGACACATTCTTGCAGGAATTGTTTCTTCATGCTTGAAGATATTGATATGATATTGTTTTATCATGACAAGTAACAGATCCAGTTTAATTTTTAGCTTACCTGGCCCGAAGGGCTAAGTGAGCTTTTCTCATCACTTGGCGTCCGTTGTTGTCCGTCGTCATCGTTAACATTTTACATTTTGAACTTCTTCTAGAGAACCACTGAATGGAATGAAACCAAACATGGCATGAAATTTTCTTATGAGGTGTTGACCAAGTGTTGTTACTTTGTAGCCGATCAATTATTCAAGATGGCCGCCAGTGGGGGACTTAGTTTAACATAGGACCCTATGGGAAATGCATACAAATGACTTCTTTTAGAGAACCACTGAATGGAATGAAACCAAACATAGCATAAATGTTCCTTTCTTAATGAGGTGCTGGCAAAGTGTTGTTACTTTGTAGCCAAATTTTATCTTCTTTTTTTTATATGATTTCAAAAACCCAGGTAGAATCAGGTGAGCGATACAGGCTCTTGAGAGCCTCTAGTTTTTTCTGGTGTAATGATTTTGAGCATAATAATGGTCCTTGGTCTTACAAAATTCACTTAAATAATTAGTTTTCAACACTTTGATTTGATATTTGTTATATAGTTTACACATGTTACACCATGACAAGTTATACTGTGGATTCATTTATTTTTTGTGGGTACCAATTTTCGTGGATTGAGGAAAACTTACAGGTTTGTGGATATTTAATTTCGTGGTTTTGCTGAAGTCTGCATACAAGCCATAGGAAAAATTGTCATTCGTTGAACTTTTAATTTCGTGGTTCAACTGTTCACACGAAATCCACGAAAATTGGTATCCAACGAATAATAATGAATCCACAGTAGATAAAGTTAGAAATATGTTCCAATACAATGAAATTTAACTGGTAGGGGACTATATTATAAGTAATATGGTTAGCTACTGACCCCTACAGATCCATAGAGGGTTAGTGAAATCCATAGGGGGTGCGGCCAGAGGCCAAATCCCCTATTAATTTTATTCACCCTCTATGGATCTGTAGGGGGTCAGTAGTTAACCGTATAACAAATTTATCGGACACGAGACTTTTGTTCTGCGTTCTGTTGAAAAAATTAACAATGAAATACAACAACATTAATAGATGACGTCACCATTAACGTGTCATGGACCTCTTATGAAACTGACTAACCCCAAACTGTCTCATAGGGGTCACCACGTGACGGTGTTTAACCAATCACAACGTGATAATTCAGCTGTGGTCCGATAAATTGTAATGCAATACTGACAGAATGCTTGTAAATATACAGATGTTCATGTATCACTGTAAGTAATAATAATATTAACCTTAATTTGATTATTTTGCTTGTTTTAAAATCAAAAATATTGATAGTTAGTTGCTGTTATTATAAAATTTGCATCTTGCATTTATTTCAGAATCAGCCATGGAAAGAAACTGTTAAAAGAAGAAAAAAAAGATGAAGAAATAGACTTTAACTTTTGTTACATATATGTACATTTGATTATACTGTTAACAAATTTTTAAAATATATTCTGTTACCAAAGATGAGAATTTATTATCAATCATGCCATTTTAAGAAAACATAGGTATAGGAAGATGTGGTGTGAGTGCCAATGAGACAACTCTCCATCCAAATAACAATTTAAAAAGTAAACCATTATAGGTTAAAGTACGGCCTTCAACACGGATGTATAGAAATGGGTTTAATTTTAAGCTGATGGGATGGTTAAGGGGTTCTCATCTTAATGATATAATTTGTAAGCGCTCTTAAAAATCCTTAAAAAACTCATGTCAAAGTGCAAACTGTAAAGCTGTAGATTCTTTATTGATTAAAACATCTGCATTCAGACGAAATGCGCATATGATGCAATAGAATTGATACCATGAAAGTTTTATTTCAAAAGAATAATTCACATCATGACATGTTTTGTTCATATATCCTACATGTTATTAGAACACCTCAGTTAGTCTGAAAGTGCTTGCCTTGAGTGCAGGAGGTTATTAAAGGTTCAAACAGGGACCGAGTCAATGCAAAGACTTGAAAACTGGTATAAGCTGCTTTGCTAGGCAAAAAGCATTAAGAAGTAAGAGCAGACTGAATCAACACATAGTCAGAATTTTGTGTCCAGGTAGGGAGACATATCTTCCTGCAAACTATTACTTTGTGAGTTAGGGTGTCAGTCTTATACAAATTAGGGTTGGAGCTCATTTCTGATTATCATGATCTCATAGCCTGAATATGCATCTGACCTGCAACTGGAAGTAAAGCAACCATCATCCAAACATATGTTTACCATACGGTTTATGATCATCTGTTAGCCATATGTTCTCAAACATATGGTTACCATGAACATGCGTTTATCATGTGTTTTCAAACGCATGTTTCACATAAACATCCGTTTACCACGTGTTTTCAAACGCATGTTTTCCATAAACGCATGTAAACAATACGTTCTCCAAACATGCGTTTAACGTACGGTGCTCCAAACATGTGTTTCTGACATGTTTAGAAACGTACAGTAAATTCCTGGTAAACATGCGTTTACATGCGTTGCAATTTTGCCTGTGTATACTATGGACACGTTCTTGTTTTTTTCAAAAATATTATTAGTTATAAAATATACATGTGTACTTTATATAATGTACTATTTTTTTAAAACTGATAATGATTTATACAAATTTCATAGCATAATAGTCACAGATACTCATCATATCTAGAGCTGCATGACAACAAAGGTTAGTTTGAAACAAACATATAATTTGATCAATTTTTATTTCACATTAGGGGTTTTAAATACCAACATTCAGTTTTATTTCATATTTTGAGAAAAACTTTTTTACAGGGCCCAATTGTTGTAAGTAAACAAATTTGTTTCATTGACAAAATTGCTAAATGTGAAAAAAAACCTAATAAATTCTTGTGTATGCATTTACTAAGCTGCAAACAAATTTTGCTTTAGATTTTACTCAATATTTGGCAGAAGAGTAACTACTACTTTAAAAATAAATTATTTAGCATGTACTTTTCATTTGTTTGTTTGAATGGGTCAGAATGCAAAATCAGCTTTTATTCCATGTTAGTCCCAGTGATATTGTCTTATGTGAAACTGTCAGCATTGCTTCAAAATAGTATTTATGAATGTTTTACTATTTTTTAATAAATGCTATATTCATGTTGATGCTATAGTTTGCATACTATATTCACACAGTTTTGTGTGATTATACATCACTGTGAAAATAACAGAAATACGCTCAGAAGTGTATCTTCTACTTTGAATACTTGCATGTATGATATATCTTAAAGGAGTATAATGTTTCATAAAGCCCTAAAATTACTATTTCTAGCTAAAATTTCAAGAAAGGAATAAATAACAAGTATCACCTAATGTATTATAGTTAAACAAATTAAAGTCCTCTTGTTTGAATCGACTTGTTAGTTATAATAGTATAAAAATGTGGTAAGATGTGGTATGATTGCAAATAAGACAGCTATTCACCAGAGATCAGATCATGTGGAAGTGAGCAGCTATAGAACAGTATTGCCTTCAACAATCAGCAAATCCTATACTGCACAGAAAGCAAAAAAGGCCTAGAAATGATAATGGTAATCATGATTTCTGTAGGTCATGGTTTGATCTCTGGCTGTGTCTAATCTAACATAGAACTTGAAAATTGGTATTTGCTGCTTCTATGCTAAGCATGTGTCTCTGCATGTTTGTCTTAACCTGGGTGCAAATTATTTTGCATTCAACTTGCATTAACATGTTGTTTTCCTGACGTTTGTAATATTTTCCACTTGAAGCTTTCCATCCATTTATGTTTGAAAATTTACATATTATAAGTTTTCTTTTTATTAGGGATGTCAACGAGTACTCGAGTACTCAAGTTTCACTTGGTAGTATAGAGTATCGATTACCAAAATGATACATGACTAATCAGTTTCCTGTTAGAATGTTGTTACTTTCTTAAGCTTAAACTAAACATATTTTTAAATTTTATTGAGAGCCCCTCCTGGGAAATAAATATTAATCAAATATAATGAAATTTAGAATACGATTCGAAAGGTGTGAGTTTAACTGTCATTTTAAATTCCCAAAAATATAGAGGAAAGATATAAGAGCTCTTTTCCAAGGCTTACACTTTTAGCAATTCTTAGTCATTCCCTAACCTCTGTACCGTCAGAGCATATATTGTCATCAGCAGGACTGTTATTTACCTAACAAAGTTGAGAAATTGCTTTGTCTGAGTCTCTGAGACAAAATTGACAAAAATAATATTTTTTAATAAGAACAAATTCTTTGCACCCTTTGTCGGCCCTCAGAAAATGATTGAATGCATCAGCCCATGGGAAATAATTAAATGTGTTTTTTATGGGTCCCAAATACTGTTGTTTCAGGAATCATTTCTCTATAGATTTTAATTAATTACTAATTAGATTATTGTAAGATTTTATAATAGGCACATTGAGTAAATGGGCTATTAATTATGATGTAAAATTTCTTGAACTATTTTAAATATCAAAGTATAATGCTGAGGGTTTAACTTTCATAAAGACCAACAATACATAAAATGGGTTATTATTCTGTTTTTCCATTTGATTTTTTTTTACCCAGCAATACTCGAGTACTCGCTCGGTAAATCCAACAAGTACTCGATTAGTAAATCTTCACTGAGTTGATATCCCTACTTTTTATGTTGCCAAAATAAGCATTTAGTATTTAAATTTCCACCAAATTCAAAGAAAAGGGACAATATTTATTGGCTTTTAGGACCAAGAATGCATGCATCAACAAAAAATGATTTGGAACAATATTTTAATAGATAAGCTATAGTAGATTCTTTTATTTTTGTTGTTACCAATTTTTACTTGGATTGCGGAAAAGTTTGTGTTTTATTTTTATAATTGATTTCTTAGATCAGAAAATGATACAGATTTTGTCCTCTTTTACAGGTTATACTTGCCTCTCTCTTAATTATTGAAGTATTATTCTTTCAGTATGTTGTAAATGTAACCAGTTTACAAAGAATCAGCATATGCTATATGAGTTGGGGAAAACTGAGGGGCTAGAAATGCATGATGTTGTTCCTGATGGAAACTGTATGTTCAGAGCCATCATTGACCAGCTGAGAATGCAAGGGGAACTAACTCTAACATGTCACAGTATCAGACAAATGGCAGTAAACTATCTGAAGAATAATCCTCTCCAGGATGACGGTACTCATCTTGAAGATTTCTTTGTTGCTGATGATGAATCCTGGGAAGAGTATCTAAAGAGGATCTCTAGGGATGGTGAATGGGGTGACCAAATTATACTTAGGTAAACTCAAGAAGATGGCAAGGTTATATTGGGGATGATTTATAAGTAGATAAAAGTGAGGAGAATTTTTAGGAGTATGGAATAATTGTAGATTAGATTACAGTTTAAAGTAAAGTGTAAGAGAATCTAGGAATGGTAAATGGAAAGGGCTGATCATATATTTGTTCAGTAAAGTTGAAGCGCTGGTTTAGGAATGTGAAGTTGGAAGATCAAACTATGATTAGGATAATGAAGTTGAGGATAAGTAGATAAAATATTTTGATAAAGTTATATTGAGAACTGCAGTCTGCTTATAATAATAAGATACATTTAAATCTTAAAGTGAAGGTAAGGATCTTGTTGAAAAATGGTGAATATGGAGACCAGATTATACTTAAAAAGATAAAAGTACTTTAGGGGACTTAGCAGAAGAATGCTAAGGGATCAGAATACAATTTAAAATTTGTATTAATATCCAGTTTAATTATCTCCCCTTAATTGAACAGATTCCTTTACTTTTATGCCCCCTCCATTGCACATTAAGGTTTACCCTTTGCTGAATTTTTCATTTCCCTTTTCTAACTTAAGTTTGCCTCAAAATTTTTTATGAAACTTATAGTCAAAGCTTATTAAAAACACAGGTCTCCAGTTATGTCCCTTTGAAATGTTAAATGCAAGCAGGGCATCATCTGTGTTCTTTCTCCAAGTATTTAGAAAATTTAGTGCATTTCTTAGATAATTCCACCTTGTGTAATAATGCTGTATTTTGATTGGATGAGAAACATGGTATTTTTCACCAATTTCAATATATTGAGATTTTCTTTTCTCTGCCGGGGTATTTGCCATTATGGAATTCCATGTGCCGGGGTATTTGCTAGCAAATACCATGGCAGATGGGAAATACCATGTCTAAAAATAACTCAATGAATTATTTCTATTCTAATATGACAAATTCATGGTCATTCTAAATATATGGTTCCAGATGAAATATTTAGGATAAAAAGCATCATTATTGAATTTGAACCGAACGACGTAAAAATTACGGGAATGACGTCATAAATAAAACTCAACGGTAAGGAATTGTCAACCGGTCGCATAAAACTGGAATCCACTTGTATTACGCTTCACTGAAACTGATGAACAAAGTGCAGTAGTCAGCCGAGAACCAGCTTTATAATTATCATAAAAAGGGAGATATATATACAGTCAGTGACATAAAAAAACTGATAAGAAATGATTACCGGTATACTGTCAATGCAATGCACAAATAGCAAAGCTGCAGTATACATTCAAGTCAAAATTTCATATGATACCTGATTATAAAACTTTCTGAGGTGGAACATTCGGTCGAATTAAACATTTGTATCATGTTTACAAGGGGTATTTGCCAAAAATACCAGTTTCGAGGTTATCAAATTTCCCAGCCCTAACGGCTCCGGAAATTTGTACCTCTCAACCGGTATTTTTGGCAAATACCCCTTGTAAGCATGATATATTTGTATATAATTTGTCTATGTCTTTGCAATTTATTTTTTTTATTAAAAAAACCCAAAATACCACATATGAACACACAATAAATCAGATGAAAAGGTCTTAACTCATCATATTGATACAAAGCAGGAAAAAACATCTAGCAAAGACACAGGTCAGACATTGCAGATAATTGATACATCCCCACAACAATAAAGACACAAGTACAGATCTGAGAGTACTTGCAGCTACTGACAGCTAGTTCAAAAATTATTGTTGGTCATGGTTATTAGTTCAAAAGAGTCATATTTTGGCAGTTTGTCTACTCTATTGGAGGGGCCGAACAGGGGTACCTTTCTCCCGTCCCTCGTCTCCTTTCTCCTGCCCCCTTTATCTTGTCTCCCACCCTGATAACATGAAAAACTAGTGTATAGGATGCTAATTTTAAAAGAAATCAATCAAATGTCTTTGTTTTTTATGGCTCTTCCCCATCTTGTCCTTTCACAAGATAAAAGTGTTGTTTCTTCTGCTTCAAGAACCTCTATTACTTTTTCACTGACTGTTAAACTGTCTGTTTACATTGAATTTGGAACTTGGATGCACGCCTTTTCCCGATGAATTTTTATAAATACAAACTATAGAAGCGCAGGATAATATGTGAAAATCCTTTCTCTGGCCCTCTCTCTCCTCTCTCCTGCCCCTTCTCTCCTTTCTCCCGGCCCCTCTATCCCTGTGTCTCCCTTTACCCTGTCCACCCCCTCCTATTGTGCTGTTCAGTATTTATGCATCATTTATGGGCATTATGTTTTCTGGTCTGTGCATCCGTCTATCTGTTCGTCCTTCCGTTCGTTTGTTTGTCCTTCCATTCGTCTGTTTGTCCGTCTGTCCTGTTTCAGGTTAAAGTTTTTGGTCACAGTAGTTTTTGATGAAGTTGAAGCCTGATTAACTTGAAACTTAGTAAACATGTTCCCTATGATATGATCTTTCTAATTTTTATGCCAAATTAGAGATTTTATCCCATTTTCACGGTCCACTGAACATAGAAAATGATAGTGATGATGGGGCATCCGTGTACTTGGGACACATACTTGTTTTAATATCTTATAAATTGCTTAAAATTTACCAGTCAGCACTTGAAAAAAAAAGCTCATTATGAGACTTCCCAAAGATTTATTTTTCATTTAAGAGTTGACACTGTCAATAAAAGCTTATTGTGAGACTTCACAAAGATTTATTTTTCATTTACTATTTTAGAGGGTTAGCAGAAGTTGTAAATAGAGAGATCTCTATCATAACTACAATTGGTGATTTTCACAATCAGACAACCATAACACCCCAAGGTGCAGAAAAAGACAAGAAGGTCAAAACAATATGTTTGGGACATGTGAATGATCAACATTACTACAGCTTAAGACCAAAAGGCTGGCATGAAAACTGGTATAGAGGTATGACCAAAAAATTTATCATCTCAGGAATATTGAACGACTTTTTTGTAATAGACAAATGATAATATTTAAATTTGAAATATTATAATTACAAATATCTTCAATGTTAGAGTCACCAAAATTTAGACACCTATTTTTAGCTCACCTGGCCCACAGGGCCAGGTGAGCTTTTCTCATCACTTGGCGACCGGCGTACGGCGTCCGTCGTCCGTCGTCGTCGTCGTCCGTCGTTAACTTTTACAAAAATCTTCTCCTCTGAAACTACTGGGCCAATTTTTACCAAACTTGGCCACAATCATTATTAGGGTATCTAGTTTAAAAATTGTGTCCGGTGACCCGGCCAACCAACCAAGATGGCCGCCATGGCTAAAAATAGAACATAGGGGTAAAATGCAGTTTTTGGCTTATAACTCAAAAACCAAAGCATTTAGAGCAAATCTGACATGGGGTAAAATTGTTAATCAGGTCAAGATCTATCTGCCCTGAAATTTTGAGATGAATCGGACAACCCGTTGATAGGTTGCTGCCCCTGAATTGGTAATTTTAAGGAAATTTTGCTGTTTTTCGTTATTATCTTGAATATTATCATAGATAGAGATAAACTGTACACAGCAAAAATGTTCAGTAAAGTAAGATCTACAAATAAGTCAACATGACCAAAATGGTCTGTTGACCCCTTTAGGAGTTATTGCCCTTTATAGTCAATTTTTAACCATTTTACGTAAATCTTAGTCATCTTTTACAAAAATCTTCTCCTCTGAAACTACTTGGCCAAATTAAACCAAACTTGACCACAATCATCATTGGGGTATCTAGTTAAAAAATTGTGTCCGGTGACCTGGTCAACCAACCAAGATGGCCGCCATGGCTAAAAATAGAACATATGGGGTAAAATGCAGTTTTTGGCTTATCACTCAAAAACCAAAGCATTCAGAGCAAATCTGACATAGGGTAAAATTGTTTATCAGGTCAAGATCTATCTGCCCTGAAATTTTGAGATGAATTGGACAACCCGTTGATAGGTTGCTGCCCCTGAATTGGTAATTTTAAGGACATTTTGCTGTTTTTGGTTATTATCTTGAATATTATTATAGATAGAGATAAACTGTAAACAGCAAAAATGTTCAGCAAAGTAAGATCTACAAACAAGTCAACAAGACCAAAATGGTCTGTTGATTTCTTTAGGAGTTATTGCCCTTTATAGTCAATTTTTAACCATTTTTCGTAAATCTTAGTTATCTTTTACAAAAATCTTCTCCTCTGAAACTACTGGGCCAAATTAAACCACACTTAGCCTCAATCATCATTGGGGTATCTAGTTTAAAAATTGTGTCCCGTGACCTGGCTAACCAACCAAGATGGCCGCCATTGCTAAAAATAGAACATAGGGGTGAAATGTAGATTTTGGCTTAAAACTCTGAAATCGCAGCCTTTAGAGCAAATCTGACATGGGGTAAAATTGTTTATCAGGTCAAGATCTATCTGCCCTGAAATTTTCAGATGAATCTGACAACTGGTTGTTGGGTTGCTGCCCCTGAATTGGTAATTTTAAGGAAATTTTGCTGTTTTTGGTTATTATCTTGAATATTATCATAGATAGAGATAAACTGTAAACATCAATAATGTTAAGCAAAGTAAGATTTACAAATAAGTCAACATGACGGAAATGGTCAATTGACCCTTAAGGAGTTATTGTCCTTTATAGTCAATTTTTAACAATTTTCATAAAATTTGTAAATTTTAACTAACATTTTCCACTGAAACTACTGGGCCAAGTTCATTATAGATAGAGATAATTGTAAGTAGCAAGAATGTTCAGTAAAGTAAGATGTACAAACACATCACCATCACCAAAACACAATTTTGTCATGAATCCATCTGCTTCCTTTGTTTAATATTCACATAGATCAAGGTGAGCGACACAGGCTCTTTAGAGCCTCTAGTTATTCATATTCTGTCAATTCATATAAATTACATGTCTAGGCTATGCATCACAGATAACCTCAAATTAAGACAGTAAAACTACCAATGGACAACTCCAAAGCTTCAAATACATTACAGTTATCTCTAAATTGTATAAAAATGACAATATAAAGTTGGTACTTGCAATTACTGGACTACCATTTGTCAATGGTTTTTCATGATACAAATACCTTTAGGTCATCTAGAATAATGGTCAGTCAACTTATTATTTCTCATTTAGTTGGTTATTTGTATTTTTGTGTTTTATCTGATCTGATAAAAGACAACCAAAAAAGAGTTCCCTTACTTCTGGGCATATTATTCCATAGGGATTTGGCTTTTCAAGATATCAACTTCCTCAATAACATTGTTATAATGGTATACTGTGGATTCATTTATTTACGTGGGTACCAATTTTTCGTGGATTAAGGAAAACTTGCATGTTCGTGGATATTTAATTTCATGGTTTTGCTTAAGTCTTTGTACAAGCCTATAGAAAATTTGTCATTCGTTGAACATTTTTTTCGTGGTTCACATGTACCCATGAAATACACAAAAATTGGTATCCAACGAATAATAATGAACCCACAGTAGTGTATTTGTCTGAAGTTGAGAACTTTAATAATTGCCATGTCTTGTAAGAAAGAGAGAGACTGTCCATTTGTACATACAATTTGTGAAAAATAAAAAGTTTCTGATATGGAATAGGATAAAATCCCTTAATTGATACCAAAATATTTATACTTTTCTCCAAGTTCTAGTTTAGTGAAGAGTATTTTACAGGTGCAGTAGAATGAATTTTATTATTATTATTATTTCAACAAAATGAGCCCATTTATTCCTCATTTCCTTCCGTAGAATAGACAAGATATAGATATAAGAAGATGTGGTATGAGTGCAAATGAGACAACTCTCAGTTTAAGTCACAATTTGTAAAAGAAAACCATAATAGGTCAAAGTACGGTTTTCAACATGGAGCCATAGTTCACACTGAACAGCAAGCTATAAAGGACCCCAAAAATTATTAGTGAAAACCCATTTAAACAGGAAAAACAACTGTAGATAAGTATGTACAAATGTATATGCAAGCTATAATTAAATCAATTTTACCGGTACCTACATGTATAAAAATTGCTTATTCATATAAAAAAGAAGATGTTATATGATTTCCAATGAGACAACTCTCCACAAGAGACCAAATGACACAGAAATTAACAACTGTAGGTCAGTATGTATACTATGTACTAAGACCATTTTGTATTGATTTCTGATTACTAACAGGAGCAAGGAGAAAGCAATTATTGGAACGTCGTCACTTCTATAGTAATGATGGAGAAGAACAGAGTAATTCTTTGGAAGAATCGTCGTCAGAAGAAGAGTTGACATTGCCATGCAGACCAAGTAAACTAATAGGTATGTCTTTTTTGTCCCCTGTGCCATGTGGTGAGGAGGACATAGAAAACATGTTGTCCTTCTGTTTGTTCATCTGGTCTTGTTGTGCTCTTACATGTACAATTCTTGCCAGATGTTTATGAAATTTATATCATAGGTTTATATCAGCAATGTCTTGAACGAGATAAAAAGTTTTAGCTGATCAATTATTTAAAAAAAGTTATGCCTCTTGGAAACACTAAGTGTAAGGAAAAGTGTGTCGTTAACACTTGTTTAACATTTGCAATATTTGTGAATCTTATATGATAGGTTTATATCATAATGTTTGAAAATCAGTGCAGATCAATTATTTTATCAGTTATTCCCCTTGGAAGCATTGTTTTAAGGAAAATTTCATTGTCAGTGCTCTCATGTGTACAGTTCTTGCCAGAATTTTATAAAACTTAAAACATAGCTTTATATCAGTAATGTCTTTGACGAGTTAGAAAATCAGTGTGGATCAGTAATTTTTAAAAGAGTTTTGCCTCTTGGAAATATCAATTATATGGAGAATTGCCGTATGCACGCTCTAATGTGTACAATTCTTGACAGAGATTTGTGGAATTTATATCATAGGTTAACATCATCAATGTCTTTGATGAGTTCAAAAATCCATGCTAATCAATTTTATTTAAAAGAGTTATGCCCCTTGAATATATTGATTATATGGACAGTTGCAGTTCTAGTGCCCTGTCATATGTTCAATTCTTGACAGAATTTTATGAAACTAATATCAAATGTTTATATCAGCAATGTCCTCAAAATCTACAGCTTTTAGAGCAAATCTGACATGGGGTAAAATTGTTCAATTGGTCAAGAATCAGACCTGAATTTTTCAGACGAATCGATCAACCCATTGTTGGGTTGCTGCCACTAAATTGGTAGTTTTAAGGAATTTTGCAGTTTTTTGTTATCATCTTGAATATTATACAAATATAGCCTTTGTATGAGGTTTGTTACAAGGATATATAGACCTGAAAGAAGTATATTGACTGAGGATGAAGTCTGAGGTTGATATATCCTGTATTGACCTCATACAAAGGCTATTTTTGTTATATTTATATTAATTTCCGACCATATTTGTATCGAAATCGTCATTTGATTTTGTTGGAATTTTGTAGATATCATGTTGTCTCTTTGACAATAACAAAATATTAGTTGTTATTTCAATTGCTTTTTTTTTTGTTTGTTTGTCATCTCATGTATTTGAAGATTTTTTTCGTCATATTGATCACAGATATCATTTGTTTCAAAACGTTTAAGATTGTTTAACAATATCCTGAAATTCATTACATGAAGTCACAAAGTATATCGGTTTTTAGGTATTCTAAAATTAACCGTGCAATATGCTTTTTGCTATCCGCCGCTTTCTCTCTACCTTCGAAAATATAGTTTAATATGTTACTATCCCTAAACAAATCAAATTTGTTAAAATATATGAATTAATGATACTATTATAAATAGATATAAACTGAAAACAGTAATAATGTTCAGCAATGTAAGATTTACAAAAAAGTTAATATGACCAAAATTGTCAATTGACCCCTTAAGGAGTTATTCTCTTTAAGGACAGTTTAACACAAGTATGTTTTTTAACTTTAAAAAATCTTCTCAAATGAATCTAGTATAAATTTTGTATTTTATTTCCTTTTACGTCAAGACACTATGGGTAAAATGCATTTATTTGCTTTTGAAGAAAATATGACAGATACAATGACCAATTAAATGGCATTTCAAAGCCTCTCATTGATATATAATGAAACCATTGTTAATTATAAGGTCACATTAGATGTACCACTATGAGTACTTCAGACATAATAAATTGTATATAAATTGTCCTGATGACGCCTGCGTCGCAGGTGAAACATGTAGACCTTAGATAATAAAATTGCAGACCATTTGAAGTGTTGTTATCAATTTTGAATATTATTTAGATATATATAATGTTTCTGTCTTTTCCAGGTTGCAGTTCTCAGCACATTGATGCATACTGTCGTGCTCCAATTTTTCACATGAATTTCGTAATGGAGAATGTGCTACCAAAAAATAACATATACACAACATATAGATATGAAGGTGGACGAAGTCACATAATATCTGTTACATGTCAGAAGAAATGGGAAATAGCTGGTAGTGTGGAAGAAGGACTTTCTGTTAATATATATACCTCGAGTATTGAGAATAATCGTGGAATGGGAAATGAAAGCCTAAATGCTGTAAAAGCATCAAGTTCTCCAAATCTATTCAAACAATTTGGAAAACAAGTTTTAGTCTTCAAAGATGACCGATATGAACTAGGAAGTGAAGTTGTAATCATAGATTCTGAAAATACTAGTCCTGGATTTACCCATGTAAAATCAGAAAAAATACAGCTATCGCCATTCTACACAGAAATAAAAGGAACATACTTTTTATCAAATACATACTTTCATACTGGAATGAATGCAAATGGAACATTGAAAAACATAAGAAAATTACGCCATAAAGACCCGTATCTCATTTTTCAGAAAGAGGCGTGCATGATTTTTTATTGTGGTAAATGTCCTAAATGGCCAAAAGAAGCAAGTGGGTGGATTTTGAGGAAAAGGTCGAGTGGTTGGCCAAGCACGTCTTTGCTAGAGGAGACCTTGAAAGCTCCATGTCTTCTTACGCCAAAATACCATCCATTGAGCAGAAACCCTGATATTGAATGGATGTTTGACTTTTCATTCCCTGAAACATTTCTTCTGAAAGATAACATATCAAAAGAACAGAGATACTGCTTTCATGTGTTCAAACTTTTAATAGATTTTCATACAGGTCGAAGAAAGGAGTTGTCTACCTTTGTTCTCAAAACCATCTTCCTATACACATTAGAAGTTATACCTTGCCAGCAATGGGAGACTTGTCCCTCAGCATGCATGCTTTACATGACAGAAACCCTACTGTCAAGTTTGAAGGAAAGGAAAATACCCCACTACTTCATTCCTGAAAACAACATTATTTCTCATTTGAGTGGTACTATTCTTTATCAGTTGATTGAAAAAGTAAATGTTGTACGTGAATTTCCGATCATGTCTGTTATTCTGATGGCAGAAAGTCATGGTCTTATGACAACATATGTCACTGACCAAATTATTGAAGATTTAAATCATCTCTCAGATGTAAGCAATATTCATGATTCAGTTCTAAATACATTCATTCCCGCATACGCTCAAATAACAGTTACCTCTCTTGCTCATCAAAAATTCCGCCAAGCAGTTACTGCAGTGACCGCTGGATATAGAATGTTGCAAGACCTTCCACGATGCAGTGATGATGTTTTCAATCCCTATGAAAATATGTCTTTAGAAATGTTCATTCAGGAAACCACTGGTGGGATGAAAATGTATCAGGTTTGGTGGCTGTGTTTCTTTGTGGATCTCTTCAAGAAGAAAAATACTTTGAAATCATTTACACGAACCAATCCTTTCAAGAATATCGTGGATCTCATGGATGATTGTCCTCCAGGTGACCTTGATGATGTCTCTGTCCCTAAATTTATATTACAGTTTTACAGTAAAGAATTTGAATACAAGCAAGTAAAAGGTTCTGGCTTTATTTTTACAATGTGCACATTTTTAATGCAGGAGGGAGAATATGGTCTAGCAGGACATTATTTCAGGGGAATGATAAAAATGATGTCAAAAGTTTTGAATGACTCTGATGCCATAATGGCGGAAGTTTTACAGAATCCAACTTGTCAAAAGTCAAAGGAGAAAAATATTGATTATCTTATGCAAGCTTTTATAACTGGAATGTCATCACATTTGTTCATTATTTTCACAAATCTGTACCGATGTTATGAGCATCAAGGACAGACCGGATATTTTCAAGAGTACATTGAACAATTTGAATCTGTTTGTAAGAACATGGCCACGCCCTCTGCTTTATCTTTTCTTGCTGAAATCGGCAGATCATTAGGGACTAGCAAGAAGATTAAGGATGTTTTAAAACATTAAAACCATAAAAACTTAAAAACAGCAAGTGTTAAATATGTACAAAAAATCTGCAATAAGAACTTTTAATTTATGGGAAGAAAAACCATAAATTAAGGTAGCTGTCATGTCTTCCTCAAATTGGATTTTGAAAAAAGCAGAAAACAATCAGTCTAGATCATTAAGGAAATGTGCAAATTGGAGAATAAAATTTAATTCATGTGTAGGACTTTTGGTGTTAATATAGAAACTATGTGGTTTATAATATGTATGGCTGTTTTACAAATTAACTCAGATTTAAGGGGAAATAACTCAATAACTTTTACAATAGAATGTGTTGTGAATTCACTTATTATACCCCCGCTTTAAAAAAGGGGGTTATACTGTTTTACCTCTGTCTGTCAGTCCGTCCGTCAGTCCGTCCGTCCATCAGTCCGTCTGTCCGTCAGTCAGTCCGTCCCATGAAACTTTCGTCACATTTTTCTCAGGAACTACACATCCACCCTTTCTGTAATTTGGTATCAACATTTATATATGTCAGCCATACCGTGTGATGCGTTTTCAGATTCATAACTTGACAACTTCCTGTTTACCGAATACTTGTCTGATTTTACACATGATAGCCAAGTTGAAAATTTTCGTCACATTTTTCTCAGGAACTACAATACAAGGATTTCTGAAATTTGGTTTCAGGATTTATATAAGTCAGCTATACCGTGTGATGCGTTTTCAGATTCATCACTCGACAACTTCCTGTTTACCGAACACTTGTATGATTTTACACATGATAGCCAAGTTGAAAATTTTCGTCACATTTTTCTCAGGAACTACAATACAAGGATTTCTGAAATTTGGTTTCAGGATTTATATAAGTCAGCTATACTGTGTGATGCGTTTTCAGATTCATAACTCGACTACTTCCTGTTTACCGAACACTTGTATGATTTTACACATAATAACCAAGTTAAAAATTTTCGTCACATTTTTCTCAGGAACTACAATACAAGGATTTCTGAAATTTGGTTTCAGGATTTTTTATAAGTCAGCTATACCGTGTGAAGCGTTTTCAGATTCATCACTCGACAACTTCCTGTTTACCGAACACTTGCATATTTTTACACTATTAATATTATCCACTTGCGGCGGGGGTATCATCAGTGAGCAGTAGCTCGCAGTTTCACTTGTTTATTTAGCAATTTATGTTATTATGTAGCAAGAAAACAGATCTTGTGACCTCATTTTTTCTTTTACTTGTCTGAAACTATATTATTCAAGCTATCATGTCATATTTTATCTTGAAATTCTATGGTGTAGTTTTCTTTTTATCACACAAAATAGGGTTTTCCATGCATAGTCTATACAAAATCTGACATTTTTGCAAAACTTGAAGCGTGAAAAAAAACCCATGCAGTCACACATACTTTTTATTATATTATAACTTGGGACCCTTTTGAAATGCCCTCCTATTTACCTTATCACCTCTTTTTTTAAATATATGTTTTGAAGAAGAAGTGTATGTATCTCTATTTAATTTTAACACAAGGTTTACCACAAAAGGAAGGTTGGCTTTGGATTGATATAGGGGGTTACTATCTTAAATGTTTAGAAAATTTTTCATCATAATAAAGTGTGTATGATTGTATGAATCTCTATGAAAATGTACCCACAAGGTTCCAAACTTTAAAAGGAAGGTTTGAATTATTTTTTGTTGGAATTGGCTAAACAGTTAAGAAGTAGGATCAAAACAAAGATTTACTTTTGGAATGTCCCTTATATATACAGTATGTACTAAGAAAGAATGATAAGTCTACTACTGTGAATTTAGATTTTTGTATGCCTCTGCTGTAGCCGAGGGGTCATCAAGCTTAACCCATATCTGTCCGTGGGTCCTGAAATACATGTAGGTTCCCTTTCTCTAACTTTAGTTTGCCTCAACCATATGTTATATACACAACGCTTATTACCACAAATCACAGATCAAGTTTGAATTGGTGTCAATTTTACTGTTCTTGAGTTATGTCCTTTTATAATGTTGTATGCACAAGGAACATCATCTGTGTCCTACAGACACATTCCCCCTTTAATTTTTTTTATTTTTGCAAAAAATTGAAACTGGATAGGTTGCATATAACTAAAAAATACATTTGTAAATGACCACCAAATATTTGCAGTCATAATATAATGTTGTAAGTATCATTGTAGTCGTCAGAAGATATTTCGTTTCCAGACAATATCTCTATTTCAATTTTAACTCAAGGTTTATCACAAAAGGAAGGTTGGGATTGATTATTCGGGTTATTGCCCTAAATCTTAAGAAATTAGGGACCATAAACAAGTATATTTCTTGTTTCATGACAATAACTTGTGTATGAGTGTATGGATATAAAAATGTAGACCAAATGTTCAAAAATTAAAATAAAGGTTTGGATGGATTTTGGGGGATATGTCCAAACCATTTCTGAATCAGGGGCGACAAAAAACGATTTTCTGATACTTTGTTAATTTGTATAAATTTCTTATCCCTTGAGCAATTTGAATGGGTTGAGTTTCTTTAATCTGCTGAATCTCACAGCATATTTAGATTTTCAATTGTTGTCCCTGTTTTTGAATTGGTTCACATTGAGGTCCAAAAGGTCTTAAATAAAATTGTGTTTGATTTTTTGTTGAGCCTGCAACTTTTGTTGCAGAAAGCTCGACATAGGGATAGTGATCCGGGTGCGGCGGTGTTAGCTAACTTTTTAAAAACTTTATATTTTAGAAGGTGAAAGAACTTGATGCTTCATACTTTGTATATGGATGCCTCATGTTACGAAGTTTCTGTCAGTCACATGTCAAATGTCCTTAACCTCATTTTCATGGTTCAGTGACCACTTGAAAAAAAAGTTTTTTGTAATGTTGAATTCTCTCTTATTTTAAGTAATAGGATAATTATATTTGATATGTGCGTACCTTGTAAGGTCCTCATGCCCGTCAGACAGTTTTCACTTAACCTCAACCTCATTTCATGGATCAGTGAACAAGGTTAAGTTTTGGTGGTCAAGTCCATATCTCAGATACTATAAGCAATAGGGCAAGTATATTCGGTATATGGAAGGACTGTAAGGTGTCCATGTCCAACTGGCAGGTGTCATCTGACCTTGACCTTATTTTCATGGTTCAGTGGTTATACATGTAGTTAAGTTTTTGTGTTTTGGTCTCTTTTTCTCATACTTTACACAATTGATCTACTATATTTGTTGTATGGAATGATTGTAAGGTGTACATCTCTAGCATGCAGATGTCATATGACCTTGACCTCATTTTCTTGGTTGAGTGGTCAAAGTTAAGTTTTTGAGTTTTGGTCTTTTTATCTATGCTATATGCTATAAGTCAACTATATTTGGTGTATGGAAATATTATATGATCTGTATGTCAGTCGTGCAGGTTTTATTTGACCTCGACCTCATTTTCACGGTTCATTGCTCAGTGTTAAGTTTTTGTGTTTTGGTCTATTTTTCTTAAACTATTAGTAAGAGGTCAACTATATTTGTTGTATGAAAGCATTGTTAGCTGTACATGTCTGTCTGGCATGTTTCATCTGACCTTGACCTCATTTTCATGGTTCATTGGTCTTTGTTATCTTGGTTAATGTTAAGTTATGTGACAGTTGTTATAAAGCTTTATACTTAAGACTATCAACATAATATCAATGATTAGTAAAGAAGGCGAGACATTTCAGCTTGTTTTAAAAAGCCAGAATTCTTTGGGTTCATGCTGAATCTAACCATTTTTTAGATTTTTTATTTTGGTATTGGTTTTCAATTTGGTTTACATCAAGGTACTTATAGTCTTATTATAAGTACTTATAGTTATTAAACTTAGTTTGATTTTTAAAAATAATAGAATTCCCGGGGTTCTTTGATATTATGAATCTAAAAACATGCCTTCAGATTTTTTATTTTTATCTCGCTTGACAGAGTCAAAAAGCGAGACATAGGTATGCTGTTTCTGGCGACGGCAGCGCCTTCAATAATGTACTAGTTTGTGATTAGGTCTAGTTTATGGTGAACCACTAGTGGTAAGCTTAGTTTTCATGTATTAGTTTGTGATTATGTCAGTTTATGAATATGAGAAACCACTAGTGGTAAGTTAATGATAATTGGTATGCAGTTGTATAAGCATTGGCATACCTCATTTCCATGAAAATTATTTGCCCCGCCCTCTCAGTCATGGTCCATTGACTTTGAAACTTTTGCTTAAGTTTTTTATGATAAGTTTGTGGTAAGATTGGTTTATGGAGAACTACTAGTGGTAGCTAGGTCAATGGTATTTGGTATTCAGTTGTATTAACATTGGCATATCTCATTTCCATGGAGATTATTTTACCCCGACCCTCAGTTATGGTTTATTGACTTAGAAGTGTTTATGTTTTTTAAAGGGAACTAGTTATGATAAGTCAATGGTATTTAGGATGCAGTTGGATAAGCATTGACACATCTCATTTCCATGGAGATTGTACATGTACCTTCAGTCATGGTTCATTGAATTTGATTTTTTGCAAAACTTGCATGTTATAGTGTTGCTATTTTAATTTCAACATTTGCATTATAGAAATTACAAAAAGCGAGACATATCTCTGTGATAACAGCTAGTTTATTAGGTCTTTAGCATATTTTGTCCATTAATTAATAGATAAATGTAATTCTTGGTGTACTTGGGTGGTAAGTCCCCTTTGTTATGGCCTAATCTAACCATTTATTCAGATTTTGGATCATAGTAAGTAAAAGTCCAATTTCAAATTCTCTAGTTTTTTTTACCACATTCCTTCTGTGTCAGAATCCAAATTTATGCTGTGTCGAATATTTTTATCAATCAAAATTCAGAGCTGTTTCAAACTTAAACAAGGTGTTTATACTTGCCCCAACTTTTCAGGGTTTAACCTCTGCTGTCATATAACGCTGAGCCTGGCAGAGCATAGCTAGTATTTTACATTAAATCATATCTAATAAAATGCCTCAAAAAGTATAAAAAAGAAGATGTGGTATGATTCAGATTCATTTCAAGTTCTGATGCATATACTTAAAACTAAAAAGTTAAGATTTCCTGTAATTTAAACTTATTTTCATTTTAAATACTGAACTCTTATTGTATAAAAGATTACTTTTCCATAATAATACATTGTAATTTTAAATATTACTAAGTTTGTAATTTTCTCTGTGTGGTTATTATAATTAGTAATCTTTGACAAAACAGACTGAAACTAGAAAATTAAATTTTAATTTTGAAAGCATATTTCTTGTGTTATTTCTGGCTTTAAACATTATTTAATGAATTATTACAAATCCAGTCTTTAGTGCTTAAAAGACACACAAATAGGATAATTTCCAATATCAGTCAGACAAGCTTATTAAAAAGCTTATAGTTCACCATTTCAAGCATTTAAAAGACAAGGATCGAAGTCCTTTCCCGCGGGGTTTTCCACTTTCACTTTCGGTTCAACTTGGGATCATTCAACAATTTCTAACTGTATGATTGTGGACATATTTTGTAATAACAGAGTAATGACAGGAGCTATTCAATCAGTGTGAACATATTTTTATGTACAAAGATTTCATAAACGTCTTTTTCAGTTGAACCTAAAGGTAAATGGCATGTTTTTAAAATAACAAAAACAAGGAAGAAATTTGAAGTGTTCCTATTTCCTATTCTAGGTTTATGTCAACCCAAAATAAAAATGAGAAAAAAAACATTTCATACAGGAGGCATTGGTTAAACTTAGAAAGCACAAGTTCCATATAAAACCCCATTAATGTAAGATGTCACAGAGGCGAAGTAAGGGGAGAACCAGGGGGCCTGCCCCCCCCCCCTATTTTGGGAAAATTTTGGTTGCTTATATAGGGAATTACTAGACCGAATAATCTGTCGTTCAAAAGCTTTTTTTTTTTTGGTTTGTGCTTTTGTGACGAAAGCTTTTGAACGACAGATTATTTGGTCTAGGGAATCACTGAAGCATGACCGGAGCGGCCCTCATCTTGGGTAGTCTAAGTGGGCCCCCACTTATGAAAAAACCTGGATCTGCCACTGTGTCATTTAGCTTTCTAAGATTCAAAATGACTTGGCCACCCTTAACAAATTTCTTGTTAGCTCGCCTGGCCTGAAGGGCCAAGTGAGTTTTTCTCATCACTTGGCATCAGTCGTCCGTCGTTAACTTTTACAAAAATTTTCTCCTCTGAAACTACAGGGCCAAATTTAACCAAACTTTGCCAGAATCATCATTGGGGTATCTAGTTTAAAAAATGTGTCCGGTGACCCAGCCAACCAACCAAGATCGCCACCATGTCTAAAAATAGAACATAGGGGTAAAATGTAGATTTTGGTTTATTACTCTAAAACCAGCATTTAGAGCAAATCTGACATGAGGTAAAATCAAAGTCAAGATTTATCTGCCCTGAAATTTTCAGATGAATCATACAACCAGTTGTTGGGTTGCTGCCCCTGAATTGGTAATTTTAAGGAAATTTTGCCGTTATTGGTTATTATCTTGAATATTATTATAGATAGAGATAAACTGTAATCATCAATAATGTTCAGCAAAGTAAGATCTACAAATAAGTCAACATGACCAAAATGGTCAGTTGACCTCTTAAGGAGTTATTGCCCTTTATAGTAATTTTTTACCAATTTTTTGTAAATTTTTGCAATCTTCTACAAAAATCTTCTCTGAAACAACTGGGCTAAATTTAATCAAACTTAGCCACAATCATTATTAGGGTATCTAGTTAAAAAAATGTGTGCGGTGACCTGGCCAACCAACTAAGATGGCCGCCATGGCTAAAAATAGAACATAGTGGTAAAATGTAGATTTTGGTTTATAACTCTGAAACCAAAGCATTGACAGCAAATCTGACAAGGGGTTCAATTGTTTATTAAGTCAATATCTATCTGCCCTGAAACTTTTAGATGAATTGGAAAACTGGTTGTTAGGTTGCTGCCTTGCTATCTTGAATATTATTATAGATAGAGATAAACTGTAATAAGCAATAATGTTCAGCAAAGTAAGATCTACAAATAATAAAAATATAGTATATACCAATACACATAATTAACAGCGCCTGGTGATGTTTGATAGCCTGACCGGTTTCGGTCCATAAAGGACCTTCATCAGAGGCAGAATGGTGGATTAATGTTTGCACCCTATTTATATAGATATGGTAACTGGCGGTTACACCTAATAATCATTTAGTCTTGATCTTTGGCTTATGATCCACCTAAATATCAAGTCTTGAAATAGTACTTCCTAGTAGTCATGATAAGACTTGATATTTAGGTGTATCATAAGCCAAATATTAAGATCACATAACTACCATGAAATACTATTCCAAGACTTGATATTTAGGTGGATCATAAGCCAAAGATCAAGACTAAATGATTACTATGTACTTCTTAAATTATTAAAACACCCGTTATCCAATGCTAAAGCCCAAATATGGTTATATCATCAGGTCACATGTTTACCATATAGTGTAAAAATGTTTACCGTAACATGTCAAAAAGTTTACTGTAACATGAACATTAGCTAAATATAGATAATTGTAACCATGGAAAATCCCACTGGGATTTTTCACCGGTTAACTCAACCGCCGGTAAACTCAACCGCCGCCTAACTCAACCGCCGGTTAACTCAACCGCCGGTTAACTCAACCGCCGGTTAACTCAACCACCGGTTAACTCAACCGCCGGTCAACTCAACCGCCGGTTAACGCAACCGCCGGTTACCATATCTATATAAATAGGGTGCAAACATTAATCCACCATTCTGCCTCTGATGAAGGTCCTTTATGGACCGAAACCGGTCAGGCTATCAAACATCACCAGGCGCTGTTAATTATGTGTATTGGTATATACTATATTTTTATGCTTTTACATTTTTCTCACTGATACACATAGTTAATATGGCTTCTACTAACGAAAGCTCCATGGAGCTAATGTGTTTAGAGACTATTTATGTCAGTACACCTTTCCTATATTGCCTAAGATCTACAAATAAGTCAACATGACCAAAATGGTCAGTTGACCCCTTAAGGAGTTATTGTCCTTTAGGAGTTATTGCCCTTTTTAAGTAAATTTATGAAAATTTAGAATAATACTGATGAATGAGTTTATGGTATCAATTTTAGTTTATAATGTAATAATGGTATACATAGAATTGGCTTATGACTTGTTATATGCATCTTTATTTCATTTATATGTTGTTTTAATATTATAATTGTCTGTATTTGGATCACACCTCTATTGTGCTCTTTCCAATAAGATATTGAATTGAATATAGTCAATTTTTAACAATTTTGATTAATTTGGTAAATTCTCTGTAATGAAAGAGCCAAGTTTATTATAGATAGAGAAAATTGTAAGTAGCAAGAATGTTCAGTAAAGTAAGATCTAGGAACACATAGCCATCACCAAAACACAATTTTGTCATGAATACATCTGCCGTGTGTAATTTGTTTAATATGCACATATACCAAGGTGAGCAACACAGGCTCTTAAGAGCCTATATAGTTCTCTTCTTATCATCATGCTATGTAAGGTGGTATTGGGTCCATTTGCCTAAATAACAATGTTTGCTCTGTTTGGTTTGCCCGACCAGTAATGTTCACCCTTGGTTAATGAATTTGGCCTATACTTTCATTAAAATAAAATAATATTAAGTATTGATTAAAGTTTTTAAAACTTACTCAGATATTTATTACATAAATATATTACAGAAAATATATTTCTATAAAATCAAATAAAAAGCATGGAAATGTATAGCAAGCATTAACTACGGTTAATACTTCGAAATTTATGTAATGATAAAAGTTTGACATTAAATGCTTGATTGCTAGGTTGGGTTAGTAATTAACTGATAAGTAACAATACTATGTGTGCCCTAACTGTGTATTGCTACCTATGGTTACGTCATGTTTTTGATATGTGCATCGTAATGCATATTTCATACCTTAATGTATGTAATATATTTGATAGAATACAACTTAAAAACTTTAATGATACAAAATTGCATACAGAATGAGATTATATCTTTTATTTACAATGGTAAACTACTAGTCCAACACATTATTGGTGGAACCACTATAGGCTGACATCACGAACAAGTAATTATGCAATGTGCATGTTAGTTTTAAAGACAAAACAATTCATGTCTGCAATTTCTATTATTGAGTTTATAATAGGTGTAACGTAAGGGTACCCAAATTGCACCTATTTAGAAAAAAATAGCAACAAAAAACTTACAAGATTTCCTAGAGACTAAACAATTTGTATTTTTTATGATTTGATACTATGCACGTCTTTCAACATAGGTAAACATATTTAGATATACACAAAACGTTCATAGTTTTTATCAACAGATGGACTGTTTACTGAAAAAGCAAAATGTACGAAAACGTCACCATGCGACGTCATCAAAACGTCATCTTTTTAAAATAAGCAAATACAAAATATTATAAGTGTCCATTTCGTAAAATATGAAGAGTAAGCATGGAAAAATATCCAATTGTTCAAATATTTGAAGAAATTAAACAAAAGCCCGGTTATTACACTTTTGACGATGTGAATCTAAGCATGGATGCAATTTGGGTACTCCTCATTACAGAATCATGGATAGTTTGGAGGTTGATTCAAACCCATTTTTAAATGACTCAATATGGATTAAAATGTAAATTGGTGTACCTATACAATCAAGAAGGATAGGGCTACAAAATAAACACAGTATAGACATTTTTTTCTTGATCATAAAAAAACGTAGGTGAAAAAACTGTCAAAATAGGTGCAATTTGGGTACCGTCACGTTAAATGCCTGCCACTGCAGGTGAAAATTGTTTTTAATTCATCTAAACACAAAACCATTGAACTGTATTTTTTGCCTTTATCATGATGATGATAATGATAATTTTAAGGCAACAGCTATTTTTTCAGCTTTGTCAAAATAGCCTATTGAGCCCTATTTTGGCTTTTCAGGCAAAATATATTCAGGTTTTCAGTATTAAGAACAGAAAATAATATATACATGATATATATAGAAACATACACTTTCATGAGAAACTTCTAAAAATATGTCTTCTTTTAAAAAATGTTGACATAGGCAAAGCATGTATATTAAAACTGATATTCTAATTTAAAAATCCCTTTAATTTTTAGGATAACTTAATTACTTTCGAATATGTCAGAAATTTAATGAACAAAATATTTTACCTTGTATCATCAAGGAGTCGACCATTTGACACAAATTACAAAACCTTACCTAAATCATGTAAGTACATCTTTAACTTAGAATTGTGATGTCTTTGATTTCACCGATCATTTTATAAATTGTCTCTGGTGGATTAGACGGGGAAAATTCAGATAAGTGTTTTTGTAGATAATTAGTCAGCATGGAATGAGTGAAAACATTGCAAGACATGTAAAGGAATTTTTTCCAAAGCTTGCATGGCTTTTTTTATCTCAAATTATATTTTATTTAGTAAATCATGGAGAAAAGTAGAGTGTGTGATTGTGTCCATTTAGAAGTTTGTTTATATTATATATTTCAAATCAGTGCTCTTTAGAAAATAGTGAGAGGACATAACGGGTGTGTGACGTGAATGACTAAGTTTAAGTTGGATCTTGTTATTACTGTTAATGGTTGTTTTGAAATTGTTATAATGTATAAAAATAAAATACATACAAATAACTTGATTTTCAGTTGTTTTGATATATTTGATATTTTGTTTTCCTGTACACTTCAGTGCAAATCAAAGAAAAATAGTAATCTAGTAGCAGCAATACAACATTTTAAATATTTGGTGAAATTTTCAGGCTAAATATCCAGTTAAAATTAAGGTGGTACCTAAGGGAGCTACCATTTGATTTTTATGGGGGGGGGGGGGGGGGGGGGGGGGGGGGGCTAGGATGAAAGGAGTAGGTTCAGTAAGACCCCTTTTTGGCCCCAAAATATAGCAGTTTTAGAAAATTGTGAAAATGTAATCTTTAAGCTATATTTTGGAAAGTAAAATGCTTCTGCTACATAAATATGAGCTGTTTTTGCCACATACAATGCACAAATATCGCGTTCTAGCATCATTAAGTCATGCTAAATTACTGAAATCTTAAAATTTTTAACATTTTGGTTAATTTTTAGACGGTTTCCGTCTAAAATGAAAGTGGCCGCATTCGTGTTCATTCATATAATATTGAAATGTAAAGTGTATTTGATGATAATACAAAACATATATAAAGGTTGAGGATGAACACGGATGCGGCCACTTTCATTTTTGACAAAAACCATCTGAAAAGTGACGTTTTTTGGCATATTTGATAGATTTTTCATATTTTAGCTTAAATCAGAGCGTTTTTAATGACTAAATCAGTTAAAATCTTTCACATAAACTAATCGAATCAATTGAAATAGACACTTAAGTGTTTAAAAAGTGTCCAAAAACTTTCGTTAGATGAACCTGAATTTTGAGGCCAAAATCGGCCCTTACCGGACCTACTCCTTTGAAAAAAATAGGCAGGACAGGAGTTTTGAGTAAAAAAAAAGGCAGGATGAGCAACTTGGTAAAAAAAAAGGCAGGATGACAATTTGTGTAAAACAAAGTCAGGATAAACTAGTAAAAAAAAGGCAGGACCGAATAGAGTAAAAAATAAAAAAGCAGGACAGGGATTACAACTAAAAAAAAAAGCAGGACAAAATTTTGTCCTAGCCCCCCATAAAAATCAAATGGTAGCTCCCTAACACCTGAACTAAAATTAATTTGGCTCGTTTAATTTTCTTTAAATTTTGACATTTGTATTTAGTTTGACCCTTTTACAAAAATATAAAAATTTCAAAAACTTTGAAACAACCGTTTAATCAGAAAAAATACACTGGTTATATAGCAGTTTGACAAAAACTTATTTTGATCATTGAGAAGCTTAATATTCTCTTAACAACACAACGTCATTAAAACGTTCTGCTGAATTTACAGAGTTATCTCCCTGTAGTGTTAGGTACCACCTTAAACAAAAGAAATGTTTAACTTTTTATTAGAGTTGGTAAAAAAAGGCCAAATTGGTATATTAGAATTTCTTACATATGTTTCTGTGGGCTTTAAAGGTTTAATGTACTAAGGTTCATAATTTATGATTTTTATACATTTTATATACTTTTTTTTAATTAAAATTATAGTATGGAATTTTGAAATATTTGTATACTTTTAGATTAAAGACTTTTTTCACAAAACAGTCTATTGTGGTAGGTGTTTTTGTGCATAAACATAAATTCCGCAGGGAAGAAAAATCCACAGAAAGCCATGGTTATCTGTTAAGACTCTAAAATTTGATAATTTAAAGATTCCAAAGTGATTTGTTGAGGAATTAATGTATTAAAACTAAATTAAAGTGATGAAAAATTTCCAGCAGGAAGCATTTACATACAAAATTTTGTAATTACAATTTCTGGGCTTTATCTTTTCCTGAATGAAAGATTGTATTACTCACTTTAAACTGTTTTGATTTTTTTTTCAATTTGGACGTTTATGGAGATTTTTAACTAAGCAAAACTAATTGCATTTAAGACAGGCATAATAAATGCATCAACAGTGAGTAAAACTTCAGAAATAGTCGTAAGACAAGTACCTATGACTTTGTACAATGCAAAATGATAGTTATCAAAAGAGCCTTAAGTGTAAAAACAGGAACATGTTCATTATTTTAATTACAATGATTGATGCATTAAACTACTCGTGTTAATTACTAACTTAGGAAATAGAAAATACAGAAGAATTGTTTTTATAAATATAGAAATTAGGCTAAAAAATTGAAATAGAGAAAAATTTGTTACTTAAATATAGAGAATGGAGATCAGTGAGCCATAAACACAAAGAATCGAGAAATAGGACCCAAAATGATAAACAGAAATGGGGTTTAATGTCAATTTTTGTCTTGCTTGCCAAGTCAAAAAGTGAGACATAGGTATGCTGTTTCCAGCATCAGCGGTGGCGACATTAATGTTTTACTTTGTGATTAGGTCTAGTTTATGGTGAACCACTAGTGGTAAGTCAAAGATATTTGGTATGTAGTTGTACAAGTATTGGCACATCTCATTACCATGGAGATTATTTGGTTATTTGGCCCCATCTCCTCAGTTATGGTCTATTGACTTTAAAACTTTGCTTAGTTTTCATGTATTAGTTTGTGATTAGGTCTAGTTTATGGTGAACCATGATTGGTAAGTCAAAGGTATTTGGTATGCAGTTGTATAAGTATTGGCACATTTCATTTCCATGGAGATTATTTGGCTCTGCCCCCTCAGTCATGGTCCATTGACTTTGAAACTTTGCTTAGTTTTCATGTATTAGTTTGTGATTAGGTCTAGTTTATGGTGAACCACGATTGGTAAGTCAAAGGTATTTGGTATGCAGTTGTATAAGTATTGGCACATTTCATTTCCATGGAGATTATTTGCCCCCCCCTCAGTCATGGTCCATTGACTTTGAAACTTTGCTTAGTTTTCATGTATTAGTTTGTGATTAGGTCAGCTTATGAGGAACTACTAGTGATAATTAAATGATATTTGGTAAGCAGTTGTATAATCATTGGCATATCTCATTTCCATGGAGATTATTTGGCCCCTCCCCCTCAGTCATGGTCAATTGACTTTGAAACATTTGCCTAAGTTTTCATGTATTAGTTTATGGTAAGATTGGTTTATGGGGAACCACTAATGATAGGTCAATGATATTTGGTATACAGTTGTATTAGCATTGGCATATCTCATTTCCATGGAGATTATTTTACCCTGACATTCAGTTATGGTTTATTGACTTCGCATCATGAACCCCACCAAAAACGGGGGTTGATCTTAGGAGCTTTGGAAGGGTAAGCAGAACCTGCTCCACATGTGACACCTGATTATTGCTTATGTTAGTACAAACCCATTAATAAGTCTAATTTGGTAGGTGACACTTTTGGGAAAGAGAACAGGATTGTAGTTTAGACACCAGGAACATATCTGCTATGATCTGTGAAACAAATATTCAATAACGTCAACCAATCCGTGATGGCGTCTGTAAAATTTACAAAGGGATGATTTCAACTTCACCATTTGGAACCCTTGGTTTAATAGCTTTCTTATGAGCAGCAACTCTCAATCATGGAAATCAAGATAGGAAATACAAGCCTGGGAATATCGTATGATTTGGTAGATATATTCTGCTAATGCAGGTGCTGCTGGAATGTTGCTACATAGAAATGGAAAGTTCACAATTGGGAAGCTGAAATCATCTCTACTTGTATAATGCTCTGTTTTCAACTGACCCTCATGGTCAATTTCTAGATGTAATTCAACTGGCATGAGGTGGACTTAACTGTATCTGTTCAATGTATCCTTTAATATCTCTAGTTTGATAAGATAGAAACACTTGCTCTGTTTGTTTCTGCATGGGGTTTTTGAAAATCCTTTTTGGAATTTTCAAGGCTTTATGCAGTGTAATCTGTTAACAAATAAGAAGAATATCTATCTGTGTTATATAGATACAGTATCCCTGATGCCTCTGGTTTTAATTGTTATATCTCGTATATTTTCTTTGAAATTGTCTGCGTGTATTTACAGAAATCAACAGTAGTGCAGAGTACTTTTCTGGATTGTTAACAATGACATGTATAGTCCTCTGTAAAAGATGCATCCACTTGTTTGGCCATTGTGTTCTGTCAATATATTAACAGAAGAAAAGTTGTAATGATATGGGCCTCGTCTTTATACTTTAGTGTTGGGATTGTGACTAGCTCAGAATAAAAACACGTCTTACGTCTTAAAAGAGAGCGAGTAAAACAAAAAGGCGTTTCTGGACATCACTTGTACAATCCCGTAAAACATATATAACTGTATAAAACATATATAAAACATATAACAGGCTATTATTTGAACTTGGAATTATTTTTAATTATAGAATTTGCAAAATTTCTTGTGTTTAAATTTTTTAATAAATTCCATGTTTATTTGGTGTTATGAGTTTTGAGCGGTTCATTACACTTTCCATACAATGTATCTTGGTTAGATAGTGTTGTGCGCGGCACAGTACATTCTTGTGAAAATATACTATTTTCTTTGTAATAGAAAGTGTTGTGCGCAGCACAGAACATATTTATAGTACAAAATAAACATGGAATTTATTAAGAATTTCAATAACAAGAATTTAAGCAAATTCCATAATTAAAAATAATGCCAAGTTCAAATAATAGCCTGTTATATATATCTAAGTATATAACAAAGTTTCAATACTTTAAAATTGCTAATGCAAAGTAAAAATTAGTGGCAGTCATCTTGAAGTTCTGATTTCTTGGGACTCTTTTGTTGTATATCATCTCAAATTATTTTTGTCAAACAGTTTCTTCGTAGATTTTTTTTAGTGAAATAAGAAAATGAATAAAAAATCCAGTAACTATTACTATATCAGTATTATCCTATAGAAATTCCACAAATAAAAATTAAGTCAATTTGATCAGAAAAGGTCAAATAAACAAGAAGACTCTGAAAAGAAATCGAGACCAGTGTATATCAGTTTTTGAATTTAAATCCCTATAGTAACAGGAAGCTGTAACATTTGATCATACATACTGTAATATATGTACTAATACTAATAGTTGAAGGTTTGGCCTCACTCACTCTGGTGAGTCAAGTTGCAGCCTTCAAACTTAAAAACATGAAAACAGATATTCAAGTACTGTACAATTTATTATTTTTCCATTATAGATGTTAAACTAAAGAGTCAAATACAAATAATGCTGTGATATGGGGAGAAAAAAAGAATCGAGGTAAATTTTAATCAAAGGTTAATACATTTTATCATTTCCAATTCAACGTAGTTGAAAACATGTTAAAAAGAAAAACATAAAAAATCTGTTGCTCAGATATGAATATAGATTGAAAAAGTATATATACAACTGTAAGCATTCAGATGTGCATTTATAATGTCCATTTGACAATAGGTCATAACTTCTGTTAAATTTTTAGCCATGATCGACCTCTGTCCTTCAGGTCAAAAACTTGTCCTGATAAATGGGATAATAACTAATATGTATTTCACATAAAATTTTCCTGTCTCTATCTTATCAGTTGATATTGTGCCATTGATTATTATATCTGTTAAAAAAAATTATGCAATTTAAGTAACTCATTGTAACTTGTGTTTTTTAGTTCTATCAATTGTTTTCTTCAAATTGGTTAAAAAAATGTTTAACTTTTAATGATGAATAAATAAATTTATATATACAAATATATATCTAACTTTTGTATATGTTACTAAATGCATAAAACTGTTCATCAATTCTCCCTCCTCTTTTTTAAAGTGACTAAAAAAATCTTAATCTGCTACATTATTTTGCATTCCAAATTACAGAGCATAAAGAGAGGTATTTATTTTTAGTCAGTCCAGGTTTCTACCTGACATAGTATTTATGCTTGTTTAGATTTTATTATTGAATTACATGGCGTGACATAATTCTGAGGTAAATAGTTTGTTAAAAGCAAGAGACAATACTTATTATCTGGTAAATGTGGGAGTATGTACAGTTAATGATAAATAATAGAATTGAGAATGGAAATGGGAAATGTGTCTAAGAGACAACAACCCATCCAAAGAGCAGAAAACAGCCCAAGGCCACGAATTGGTCTTCAACATAGCAGGAATTATTGCACCCCAAGAGGGTATAGCCTGGCCCCTTTAAAACAAAAGCGGTGTACTAGTTCAGTGGAAATGGATGTTATACTAATCTCTAAAACATATGAATGAAGTTTCAATGAACTAAGATTATAAAAAATGTACAATTTTTACGTTATGTGTATCTTAAAAAACAATTTCACAAACAAAATATTTCAAAGATTTGGACTTATCACATGCATATACATGCTCTTGGGAGAATCTGTTTTGAAGACATTTGTTAAATTCATACTTGGAAACTTAGTCATCCTCATGCTATTTTACTTTGAAAAACTAGTATATATATCTATATATTTTCTTAAAAAGAACCATGTGTCAATCAAGGATCTGTAAAGTTTAGAAGAAACAGGAAGGTTTACTTATATGAAAATTACCAATATCATTTAGATTAAATGCTAGGTTAAGGAAGTTCAAACGTCGTTTTAAAATAGTTCTAAAACAATTGATATATATATATACTAGTGAAAGACTTTTTGCACAAGAGGTAATAAAAAAATATATATGCGTCAACTGTATCGATGCACTTGTTTTAGAGAGATAAACATTTCAATTGTTTTAAAAACAGTGAGTCTTGGTTTTTCCTAATAAGTTGAATATAATCTCAAACTCTGAATTGCATTTTAAAATTTGTGATATCTCGAAATTCCTGTTATCTCAAACTATTTTTTCAGTACAATCAACTTTGAGATAACAATAGAGTGTATTTTTTATAGGGATTTTTTCACTATCTTTTGAACTAACAATGAGTTTGAAACAGGTTTTTCATGAATGTAGTTAATCATCCTATGTGGTTAACTGAACTGATAGATTTTTGAAAATAATTTCAAGTTATATAATTGAACCTTTGATTAATGCTGATGGAATTAATACATGCTGGTAAGATACAAGTATATTATTTGAAACCCAGATGGTGTAGCTGGGGACGGTGGGTGGGATAACTGATTAAAAAGCATGTTACAAGTGACGGTAAGTTCGTTAATCTGATAATGAGGTCATAAAACATATATCCCTCTAGGATCAAACAATAATAGAGTCTAAAAATAGATTGACAGAGGCTTCTAACTTCTGAGAATTTACATTGTGTCGTGTATAAACTATAATTTAATAAATCAAATTTCCTTTTGTAGATTTATCATCAAGATTACCAAGAAACAATATGCCATTGAAAGACATATTCCAGAAGAAGATAGAGAATTCTTCAAGCTTCCTTTCTGATGTTTGGAAACCTCGTTATAAGGAAGGGAATGGTGGTTGTCAACATCAAATCCTAGAAGATAATATCATGACAGATCACAATGATATCAGAAAAGATGGAAAACATCAGTCAATGACAACAAAGAACTGTTTACAGGTGCAAGAGGTGTTTGAAAATAATGGGGATGATAAAGAGAAGAGAGAAAACAATAGTTCTTGTCGCTGTGGTAGAAGAAACTGTGCTTTAAACATGATAGATAGACTAACAAGGGAAGATAGACTTAAAGAGGAAGACCCTCCGGAAAAAAGAATGATCAATGACTTTGAAATGATGAAATCATATAAAGCCTCCGAAGAAAAATTTCCGTTTTCTTTTCTTTCGTTAATTATGCTTGGAGGTGACAGTGATGATAAACGTCAACTTCAATCATCATCTGATCATGAAGAAAGAAAGAAAGATTTAAGGTCATCTACTACAATGAAATTTTTAAGTGAAGCTTTTCCGAATTGGTTTGACAGGAAATCAAGACCATTAGACAAGAATGAAAATGAGAATACTAAGAAACAAAGCAAAGATTTAAAATTTTCGCCAAAACAATCAAGACCACCTCCGAAACCACCCAGAATGGTGTTTCAGTTATCAATTTCTGTTGATGAAGATGAGAAAAATGAAAATGATGCATCTTTGAAAACACCTGAAAAGTCAGTAATTGAAAGTGTCAATCATTTGAACAATGATAAATCTACTGACGAAGATGAATCAGTTGAAATCAGAGACACAGGTAGTATTAATAGAGTCATTCCAGATGAAAATAAATTGAGCATTTCAATTGATTTTAGTTCTCATATGTCATCAGAAATTTCCGAACAAAAGAAGCCAGAATGCAGTCAGTCACTTCCTACCCACGGAAATACCAAGTCAGACCTTGATAAAGACAGTAACCCAGGATTTAGTCAGTCTTTCACTAGTGATGTACAGAATGAAGGTGTAACTACAAAAAAGTCTGCAGAGGATTTTAAAACTTTAAGATCTAGTCAGAGAAAGTTCTCATCTGAAAAAGACAGTTCCCCAGGTTCTAGAACAGAGCTCAATAAGTCAGACAGTATTGAGGATGATACTTTTCCCTACAAGATTCAGCAGAGCAACACCTTCCTCAGTAATGAAATGGATGACTTTGATGATCCACCGGATGATATCTTTGGTCCAGGTAGTTTATACTTATACTAAGTTATAGCTGTAGTTTATATGTTCTTAAACCTAAACTATTTTTATTTTGATATTCTTATGAAAATGAGGTGATATGCCGTGATTGACAACGAGACAACTATTCACCTTAGTTTAAATGATAAAGATAAAAGTAATTATAGGTATCCCTACCGTTTACACCTCTTCTTAGTTTAATTCCAGTGGCAATGACTCTGTTAATGGAGAAAACCACCTAGCTATTATTAAAGATAATTTCAAAATTTTTGCTTACATTTTCACATTACAAAAAATAATATATGACAATATATGACAATCTTCCACAGTTTCATATTTTGAAAAGCTGTCATTGGGACTCATATATAGATATAAGAAGGTGTGGTATGAGTGCCAATGAAGCACCTCTCCATCCAAGTCAAAAATAAACCATTAAAGATTAAAGTACAGTCTTCACACTGAACATGTATGTTAAAATGGAACAGCCTTTATTACATGATATACATAATATAAATGGGAGAAATTTGGTTATTTATCTAGGGAGGGTTATAAACTAATTACTTTACTTTTACTTACTGCCGATTATGTCCATTGGCCTGTGGGTCAGCAACGAAGTTTCTCCACATCTGTCTGTTTTGTGCCATCTTTTTCAAGCTCCCCCAAGTATATTGGAAATTTGCCATCTCAGACTCAACTGTGTGCCGCTGCCATGTTATTTTAGGTCGTCCTCTGCGTCTATTTCCCTCTGGGGTCCAGAACATTGCTGTTTTTGTAAGTTCTTCAGGGCATTTACGTAAAACATGGCCAATCCATCTCCATCTTCTCCTGCTAATGAGTATGCTGATCTCTTCCTGTTTGCATTTATTGAGGAGGTCCTGGTTGGTGATTTTTTGTGGCCAAAATATCCTGAGAATTCTCCTCAGACTCTTGGTATGGAATGTAGAGAGCTTCTGTTGGTCTGCCTCTGTCATTTGCCAACATATTAAGAACCATACAACAGGATAGGTAGTATACAACTGTTGTATAGTTTTAGCTTTGTCCAGATGGTGTATTGATCGGATTTCCATACGGGCTGCAGGTTATTAAATGCAGCTCTAGCTTTTGACAGTCTTTGTTTGATGTCAGTGTTGGCTCCACCATCTGATCTTACACTACTTCCTAGGTAAGTGAAGGTATCGGTCTGTGGATGGTTTCCCGTTTATTATAATTGGTGCTGGGTTGTAAGTGTTTAAACTCATTACTTCAGTTTTCTTAGTGTTTATTTTGAGATCTATCTGTCCTGCATACTTTTCTATTCTACTGGACTTTTCCTGGATAACTTTATGAGTGTGCGATAGCATGGCAATGTCATCAGCAAAGTCCAAATCTTTAAGAATGGTGAAAATTCCCCATCTTATGCCTCTTGGGATATCCACAGTTGTTTGTCGCATCACCTAGTCAATGGCTATTATAAATAGTGTAGATGACATTACACATCCTTGTCTTACTCCAGTTTTAATTGGGAAATAAAGTTGTTCACCTCCGACTGTACATTTGAAATTTTCATAAAAGGCCTCGATTAGATTGATCAGGTGTTGTGGGATGCCATAAAGTTGTATGATTTTCCAAAGGGTTTCCCTATGAACGCTATCAAATGCTTTTTCAAAGTCGATGAAATTGATGTAGAGTTGCCGCTGCCATTCTGTGCATTGTTCAATGATATTTCTCAGAATGAAAATCTGGTCAACACAGCCTTTTCCCTTGCAAAATCCTGCTTGCTCCTTTCTTAGTATACTGTCGATTGCTTGGGATATTGTTTTTATAATAATGTTGGCCATGATCTTGCTAGGAAAAGATATAAGAGTGATTCCACGCCAGTTATTGCAATTATTTAATGCACCCTTTTTAGGTATTCCGATGATAATACCTTTATCCCATTCTGTTGGTACTATAACTTCTTTCCAGATCTTATGGAAAATTATGGTTGGAGGGTATTGGCTGCTAAGATGGGATCAGTTTTGAACAGTTCTGCATTCAGATTATCTGAACCAGGAGCTTTTTCGTTCTTTAGAGTCTTGATTGCTGCTACAATTTCAGATATGGTTGGTGGTTAATACTTATTTCCAGTTCAATGCTAGGCTCTGGAATAGTAGGTAGTTCTTTTGGAGATGGTCTGTTCAAAATATCACTGAAGTGTTCTGCCCATCTTTTTTCTTGCTCCTTTTCTGATGTTAGTAAATTTCCCTGTTTGTCTTTCACTGGGATGTTAGGTGATGACTTGCCTTTTCCACAGATAATGTTGATAATTTTGTAGAGGTTGCCTTGCTCTCTTTTATTAGCCGCTTCTTCTGCTTGATCTGCTAAATTATCCATATATTATGAATTATAATTATATAATTATTAACTAATTATTCTTGTGCAATTGTTTTAAGAGTGTGGTCCTGAGATGGAGGATTTGCCTGGCTTGTATGATCCAGAGGATTGCCATGCCCCTTTTGAAAATTTAAGTGCTGCTTCACTACCTACAGACCCTCAGACTCTATTTGAAGAACACATGCACCATTGTCCTGCAGCTGTAGCAAAACACCATGGTAACATTAGTAATAGGATCTCATTTCATATAACAATTACAATATTAATATGCATATGACTTGCAAGGTAAAGTTAAAGAGGCATAAGATACAAGTTGTTTTGTTCAATCCATGATGAAAGTGAAAAATTGAGATGATAATTTGGGTTAAGCAGCTAGTTTGGTTAAATTTTGTAAAATTAAGTTTGGAAACATCACTGATGAACTATTCACTTGCAAGTGAATAATTAGACCTCATTGAATCTGAATTCATGCCTTTAGCTGGAGATGGGTTACTCATATATTCACCTATATTTAGTCCAGTCAAACTAAGATTTAACCTAAAACTAATTGCAACAGAAAATGTTTTAGTTCTAATCTATAGCATTATGCCCTTTATATACACAGAAAAAAGTTCCATAAAATCTAACTTGAGGAAAACTCAAAATCAGCATTTTTAATTTCCTATATGGAAATTAACATTGGAAGGGGAGATAACTCTTTCAAAAATGAGTCTTTTTTGGTTGTTTTTCTTGAAATTTATGTAAAGTATGATACTTTGATGGGGTTATAAGTTTGTAATTGGCTAAATTATATAATTTTCTGCTCATGAAATGTACAAAACCGAAGTGTTATGGGTAGTTTTATTTTTTTCGTGCATTTTTCATTAAAGAAATTGCATATTTGAAGCTTTGTAACCATTTTGAAAAAATAATGTGAAAATTTGGTATTGTTCATATCTGTATATTATATTTTTTCAGCAACTTACTTATCTAAAGAAACTTTAAACCACAAAAAGAAGAATACATGCTTAATTAATTTTTATTAAATTTGAGATTCTTTACCTTGACATGTTGAAAAATTCAATAAATGGTCAACTAATGAATTACGAAGACTAGATTATAGCTTGATAAAATATATGAAAACACCTTTAGAGTTGTTTGTTTTACTCTAAAGACCGCTAAAAAATCAAGAATCAATACATTCTGATGAATAGAAGCGGTAAAGTTATAATTTTGTATCAATTTTTATTGATATTTCTGCCTTTTTTGCAAGAGTTATCTCCCTTTTCAATGCAAATATCCATAGGAAATTTAAATGGTGATTTTTTTAGTCTTCCTCAAGTTAAATTTATGGGACTTTTTTCTGTGTATATTTGAGGTATAATGCTAAAGATTAAAACTTAAAAATCTGTCAAATTTATGCTAGATTGACTGGACTAATTGGATATAGTTTTAATATGGTTTAAATCAAATATGAAAATTTGAGTCAAACTGGAGAACATGAATTTTACAGCCTTTGCACAATTTGAAATTTGCAAGTAATTCTTAAATTTGTCTATAATCACTTGCATCTTTCACAATATAGGTATTTGCTATATATTTGAATGCTGATGTGCTGTTTATTCTATACCAATAGGTAGTGTATCAGGAGTAATGTTGGATTCTCTAGGTCAAAAGTCCATGTCAGCAGCATATAATTTGATTTTTCAGTCCCGTAAACCAGCCCTACTTAGGTGTTACCTCTGTATTTTAAGAACTTCATAAATTTAATTATGATGTCTCATGCTATTGATAGGAGGTAGGAAAAGAAGCGTTTTTCAATGGTTTCTTTTGATTGCTTCATTATATCCTATTTAAGTAACTAAAAATTTGCTTTTGTACAAGAATGATAATTCGTAACTTTAAGCCCTAGCCACATATCAACAAATATTGTTATTCATCAAGTGCAGTATTTTATTTATATTTAGTGTAAGTATGAGCAGCCATTCTTGCTAAATCTAACAAAATTTTAAGAACAAGGTGATATACCATATATATAGAATATTTTCATGGGTGTAGAATTCCACGATTTTCATTAAATATGGTATACAAAATATTGTGGTGCTTATTATTTTGGCAGAATCAAAACTTTTATCAATACCTTTGCATGTGCACTTTTAAATTGGTGAAAATAAGAGAAAATTGACACCCTGCAAAATTAAACCGCTATAAGGTATATGGCCTGACAGCTTTCATCAACATTTTTGTAGTTTTACATGAATTTATTTTTTCAGGACCACATTGTTGTAAGTAAACAAATTGTATTGACAAACAAAAGCTTATGAGCAAAATAAACTGTTCTTGATTGTGCTTTCACTTAACAATGAGCTAAAAAAAAAAATCTCTTAAAAATTATGTAGTATGTATTTTAAAATCCATGTTGCACAGGATGAATGTCTTTTAGAAAAAAGCAAGTTTTTACATGTTAGAAAGTATTAAAACAAGTCATATTGTATATTATGAAAAGAGATTGGGCTTTTATTCAATGTTATCTTCTTGCATTTGTCTTTTTGTAGAAATGTTGGCATTGCTTCTATATTCATAAATGTTGATTGATACATGTGTCTTGATTTTCTTCTGTAAATAACCACCATTGTTTTCTGTTCATACTGTATAAATCTAAAGCATGTGGACAAACAAATCTTCTTGGATAGTTGTACATGTAGCAGTGGCAATTATACCACATATCTGTATTTTTTATTGTTTCTGTTTCAATCAAATTCTTAGGTTTAAGAGCGGTGGTATATGCTCTTTGGTCAGGTTGTTGTCTATTTAACACATTCCCCATTTTCATTCTCAAATTTATCTTAGCATGTCGAATACTCATGCAGCTTGTGTCTAAAAAATTATTTTGATCCAGCATGAAAAGTCGATAGAATGGTTTCTGCATGAAGAAAAACATGAAAAATGATCATAATTGATTTCTGACTTTGTGTAGGATAAATTAAAATAAAAAATAATGAGATTAGAATAGCTTACTTTCACCAATTTGACAAAAGTTAATTATGTTATTAGTTGTATGTAAAATTGTCATAATGAAAGACAACATGCCATTTACAATAAAATAACCATTAGATATTAATGAAATACTTATTTTTGGCCTATATATATTTTTAAGTAAGAAATACAATTGTTTTATTCTTTCAGTATGTTGCAATTGTAACCAGTTTACAAAGAATCAACATATGCTATATGAGTTGGTAAGAACGGAAGGGTTAGAAATGCATGATGTTGTTCCTGATGGAAATTGTATGTTCAGAGCAATCATTGACCAGCTAAGAATGCAGGGGATAATAACCATGACATGTAACGGTATCAGACAGATGGCCGTAGAATATCTTCGTAATAATCCTCTCCAGAATGACGGCACTCATCTTGAAGATTTCTTTGTGGCTGCTGATGAATCATGGGAAGAGTTCTTGAGAAGAATGTCTAAAGATGGTGAATGGGGAGACCAGATTGTACTCAGGTAAACTTCGATAAAACTTGAGAGTGTCAAAGAAGTTGGGGACAATTTGAGGAGGGGGGATAAGTGCAACATTCTGGTAATAATATATTAAGTTTAACTTTGGGAGATTGTTGCAGGTTTTTGTGAGTCAGTGTGAGTGGAAAATCACGACAGAACTAATTAGTTTAACCTAGAGAAAATGTAAAGGGGTGATGGATGAAAAATTCTGACTGAACTTAATTTAACCTATAGCTAGTAAGATTATGATAGGACAGTTTAAAACTCAATGATGTTTTGCCTTTAGATAATATATAATTCTAGGGTTATAGACTAGTTGTAGGGAGAATGTCAAGGGAAATAAGATCAGTCAAAATATTTTTGGCAGAAGAATAGTCCATTTGCCAATTACCAATTTGATTCTGTTATTACACACTTTTTAAACAAATTACGGTACTTCCCTTAAATTTGTCAATCTTAGACTGGTTCTATACCGGACAATATTGGCTGTTGCCAATTCAAAGTATGATTAATTGAAAATGATGTATTGGCGGTTTAACTGATTTTTCATGAAAAATAATTTCTGATGTGGAAAGTATTAAGTTAAACAACAAATTAATGTAATAAAAGATTTCAAAACCTTAAAGATTACTCACATTATACACACAGGTAAATTTACTCTTTCTGCTAGCTCTCCATTGTTAATCAAAATTATTGTCCCTCATAAGGGAGATAACTAAAAAAAGTCTCTTATTACAGGGTAAATTACGGGAATTGGCAAATGGACTATTGGTAGATTAGTTTATACTGAAAGTTGATTCCTTACTGTAATACATGTACTGAAATTCAGATTGCAATGCTATCATTTAATATATTTTAAATTGTGACATCATTCACCTAGATAATAGAATAATGGGGTTACATTCATGTACAACAGGTGTTTATGTGTCCTGCATACATTCAAAGGTGCTGATGGATACTGATATCAGAGTTTTTTTTAACTCTTTCAAATTTTTAAAGGGGCACTAGCTACGATGTATATAAAAAATCAAAAGTATGATTTTTTTTGTTCAATCATTAATGAAAGGAAAAAAGTGAAATAATTATTTGCTTTTATCAGCTAAAATGGTTCAATTTTGTCAAATTAAGCTAATAAACATTGATAATAAATTATTCACTTGCAAGTGAATAATTCCACCTCATTAAATCCATATGCATGTGAACTCCAATTATTTAACCCCGTAGAAATTAATAGAATAAGGCATGCACTGTCAGTGTACGGGTATATAAAGGAAAAGAATGTCAACATTGAAAGTGAAACAAAGGTAAATAATTTGATTAACTGATTTGATCCACACAAAATCTTTCTTATAAAATTGAAAACGATGATAAACATAATTTTTAAATCTATAATACAAAATTATAAGACCTATAAAAATCCAATTCCAAGAGTTGCTTAATCTATTTATATCTGTGTTTATGTTTCATCGCTTATATGGTCGTAGAAGGTCAACACGATAGTTAATTAGATGGCATCTTGGCTAAATTTCACACAAAACGAAGCATCATCTTATTGAGACAATGTCCTGTAAATTGTTTATTTGATATTTTTGATAGTTTGGAAAATTGTTTTACATTGTTATAAATAAAATATGAGAATTTGAGTCAAATCGGTGAACATGAATTTGGCAGCTAGTGCCCCTTTATTGCAAAAAAACTACTTCTGGTTAGCAGGTATCGCAGTCATAGCTTTTCAGATACCAAACTTTGCCTTTGGAGATGATTTAATCAAACTCTTCTTTATGACATTCTGTAATAGTTGTACCTATTACACTTTGCTGATACGCTTATAAAAATAAACAAAAGATGTCTCTAAATATATTGAACATTTAAATTTTTATTGAAGAGGATTAGCTGAGGTTATTGATAGAGAGATTTGCATCATAAGTACATTTGGTGATTCACACAATCAGACAACCATTACACCTCAAGGTGCATCCAAGGTCAAAAAGATATATTTGGGTCATGTGAATGATCAGCATTACTACAGCTTAAGACCAAAAGGCTGGCATGAAAAGTGGTATAAAGGTAGGAATATTTTATTATGTTAATTTATGAAAGGATTTATTAAGTATGTAAAACTATTTTTTTGTATATATATGTTAGTTCTGCTGATAAATGAATAAAGTAATATGTAACCTGGCAACGTCAGTTCACACAAATAAGTTGTGATCATAGTGTCACTAAAATCAGGTCTTAAATATGTTAAAATTGGTGAATTTGACCTGTAAAGGCAATTTGACACATTTTTTATATGCCTGTTCATGGGGCGTAATATGGTATCTTAGGCCTGAGAACACAGTTATTTCGTAGTGCATTTCTTTTAGACAATAAATTCAAATTAAAAACATCGCACCTGCTCTATCTCAAAAAGATTTTTACAGTGTAGTGTTCACTAGTGGGACAAATATTAACAAAATTATAGAAATTTCTACCAGCTCTAACTCAAAATATTGACAATTCTGTGTTAAGAGGGTCTAACATTCAGTTTGACAGCTTCAGACGTAATAAAATTTGACCTTTTTTTACTGGACCAAATCACTACTTAACATAAAGATTCAGCACCCAAATTTTTAACATGTAATTTCATCCCCCTATTTAATATTTCATGCATTAAATTGAAATGAATTGGGAAAGTGTATCAATTAAAATATGCAAGTTATACACTGTTCACACTAGGGACTATATTTTTTATAATTTTATGATTTTATGTTTCTGAGGAATGGGGTTTTATTTATTAAAAAAGGGGGGATTTTCGAGTTTTTGGACAATGACTCAAAAATGATTTAAGCAGTTTTCATGAAACTTCGGTGAATTGTTTATATCTATTGTTGTAAGTTCCCTTTCGATTTTTATAAATTTTCGATTTTATGTTTTGGAGTTATTGACCTTTATTCTTTTAAAAAGCATCAGTCGTATCATGGGCTCATGGCGCAGCTGCTTATTAAGCTATTTTGTAGTTTTAAGTAAGGTTTGAAGACCTGTGATTATGCTTTATTACATTCACCATGAATAATATATATAATAGGCCATATCTTTAATCATGCCTGTCCCTGTAACATATTGTCAATTTTCACACACCTTTATGACATCATTTACCAGATATAAGTCGTGTCTGTATCCTATTTAAGTTTCAAGCACTTTAATAAAAAAAAGTATTTGGTTTTTGTTAAAATTCAGAGACAAGAAAAATACAATCGGAACAGAAGATCAATAATGCAGCTAAAGACAAAGACAACCAAGAGATTATCGAAGAGGAGTCACTACAAATGGAAAAATTAACGTCACCATGTAGACCAAGTAAACTAATAAGTATGTACATTGATATGATTTAAACTTAGAAGCTTTAAATTGTACTAGACAGAGATGCATGTGGATTGTTTATCTTTTTCTGATTGTGAATCAAAATATTTGATTTAAGAAAAATGGCAAATATTAGAAACATGACCAAAGTTGCAGAGTGCAAGACATAGGGATTACAATCATGAATTGGCAGCTGCATACACGTTTTAAATTAGACTATGTATTTTAGAGAGTAGGGGCTTCATATCTTGTTAATGAATGTGTTTTTAACTCACCTGACCTGAAGGACCTAGTGGTTATTTGCCAACGGTTGAACATTAAGTTCCTTTTTTTTGTCAAATGAATTTCTCATTCATTATGGGTAATAGGCGAACTATATTTAGTATATAGGTTCCTTGCAAGTTCCACATGTCCCTCAAACAGGTTTCACACGACCACGACCTAATTTCATGGATCAGTTATCAAGGTTCAAGTTTTTGAATTAGTTTGTTTCACAGGTAATGTAAACTGTACATTAGTTGTATTTGGTGAATGGAAATGATTGTAAAGTGTGCATGTCAGTCTGGCAGAAGTATATTACCGTAGTCAGGGGCGGATCCAACCATTTTAAAAAGGGGGGTTCCAAACATATGTCCCCATTCAAATGCATTGATCGACAAAAAAAAGGGGGGTTCCAACCCCTCGGAACCCTCCACCTGGATCCGCCACTGGTAATCCAGATTTGATCATTATGTTATAACAGACTTTTTACACAAGTTGTTTCCCTTTTCTAATTGTAATTAGGTTCTATTCTGGTGTACCCCATGACAAAACTTATTTGTATTAAATTTGAAGAATTGCCTTAGCCGTGTGATATGACTTTTGTTATCAACTGTTTCCATTTTATATCAACTGCTTCTGGTTATTATTGCATGTTTGCTGTAACGATATCGCATGACATTTCGATGTCATTCCTTAATTTTTGGAAAATATACCTCAATGGTACATTTTTTTTGTGTAAAACATAACAAAGTTGGATAAAAAGAAAATATTAAGAATCAGGAAAATTATATTATTAAAGAGTGCAAAAGAAATATTTCAACAAAAACATTTTTTCAAAGTTCTGTTGAAGTACTGTATACATGTATGATGAAAAGAACATAATATGTCATTTTTTCATATCAGACCCCTTATCAGCCCATGGTCAAAATCATCCCTCGAGCCTGTCGGCTCTCAGGCTGATATCATGACCTAGGGATGATAAGGGGGATGATATGAATAATGCCATGTTATTATCTAAATCTTTTAGGTAACATTAGTTATCAGGTGGCATGGAATTATTCAAATAATTTTCATTTAATTACAAGGAAGGACAAACAACCCCCAAAAATTTACACCAGTGATGATAACCCTTTTTATTTATTCACCTGTGAATAATAACCTTTCGAGTTTCTTGATTTGTTCACAAGTTATCTCCCATGAAAATCATGTCTCAGACATTTATAAGTAAACAAAACAGAGATATCTCTTATAATCAGTCCTTTTCAGGGCCATCAATATTTTACAAAAAAGATTTTGCCTTTGTTGTACATACTTGTGGTTTGTTACTTATACAGTAAGGTAAATTTCTTTTCAATGGTTAAAAAGGCCCGTCCACTGTTAGCACATTATAATAAAACAATTGTGGCCCCTTAGAATAGATAAATATCCAAAATTATCATCCCTAAAAATTATTTAACTTTGATAAAGGCTGCTCCCTCAGAGAAATAACCTTTTTGTGTTGACAATTTTGGTTATAATTATCTTTCTACGGGCCTTATTAAATTTTGTTAATGTATTCCCCCCCAAAAAAAGAATGTTTGTAAGTTAAAATAAATCATTGCCAACCCCCCCCCCCAACCCCCCCAACCCCCCAAAAAAAAAGAATGTTTGCCAGTTAGAACATTGTTATTTTGAGATTGTTTGTACCATATAATATGTTCGAATATTAAATGTGTCTTACAGATCTTTAATTTTTTTTATTAAATTTATTCACAGTTTTTATAGACCCTGCTCTGAACATGTTGTAGACAACTGTCTACTGTTGATGTCTGTATAATATATTCAATTGTTATCCTCCAGATGTCTTGTAGTAGTTATTTTAGTTTGGTTTCTATGGAAAATATGTATATCAATATCTCATTTTATTCACACAGGATATAAACAGACAACAAAATACTGTTCTGTTCACCAATTAAAATTTAGCTGCCAATGGCATATATTGTAAGGGCATATACTCATGTATTTTATGTAAATCTTTTAATTTCTGTGTTTTCAGATTGCAGTTACCAGTTTACTGATGAATACAGTCATGTTCCAGTTTTTCACTTGAATTTCATTATAGAAAACGTACTGCCAGAAAGCAACATTTATACCCCATATCGCTTTCATGGCGGCCGAGATTATTTTGTGACAAGTGCAACCACAAAAATATATGATGTAGTAGGCAGTGTCGAAGAAGGTCTTTCTGTAAACTTATATTCAATTAGTCCTGAACACGGTCGATCAATGGGAAACGAAAGTCTAAACACAATTAAAGCAACTAATTTACCAAATTTGTATCAGCAAAATGGTACTTTCACTTTGGTATTTAAAGAGAACTTATCGGAATCAAATGGTGAAGGTATCGTAATTGACTCTGAAAATAGCCCTCCAGGATATACATTGTTGAAACAAGGAATAAATCAGTCAAAAAAGTATTTTAAGAAGGTTAATGGATCATATTACCTTTCAAATGTCTACTTCCAGACTGAACCAAAGAAAATGAATATACCGCATTCCAAAAGTCCATTTTTTCCTTTCCAAAAAGCTGCTAGTGTCATACTGTACTATGGAAAATGTCCAAGGTGGCCAAAAGAAGCAAATGAATGGGTTTCAAGAGAGAGGCCAAGCGGTTGGCCCGACATTACATTAGTTAAAAAGACAACCAAAGTGCCATGTGTTCTTACACCTATAGGTCATTTACTCAGCACAAAACCAGACATCGAATGGATGTTTGATTTTTCATTCCCTGAGAAATTCCTTCTGAAAGATAATGTATCAAAAGATAAAAAATATTGCTTTCATGTGTTCAAACTGTTAATAGACTATCATACAGGTCGGAGAAAAGAGTTATCGACTTTTGTTCTTAAGACCATTTTCCTGTACACGCTAGAAGTTATTCCTAGTCAACAATGGGAGGTTTGTCCATCAGCATGTGTATTGTATTTGATAGAAACTTTACTGTTAAGCTTAAAAGAAGGGAAAATACCTCACTACTTCATTCCTGAAAACAACATCATTTCTCATTTGGATGGCAGTGTGTTGTATAAGTTGATAGAAAAAGTAAATGTTGTTCGTGAATTTCCTATCATGTCAGTTATTCTAATGGCAGAAAGTCATGGTCTGATGACAACATATGCCACTGACCAAATTATTGATGATTTAAATCACCTGTCCGATCACAACAATATTCATGATTCAATGCTCAATACATTTATACCTGCATACTCTAAGATCACGGTCACATCTCTAAGCCTGATGAAGTTCCGTCAAGCTGTAGCTGCTGTGACCACTGGATATAGAATGCTCCAGGAACTTCCGTGTTGTAGTGATGGCAGTGGCCATCCTTATGGGGACATAACTCTAGAAGGATTCATTAAAGAAGCAACAGGACATTCTGGACTGCAGTTTTTTCAAATTTGGTGGCTTTGTTTCTTTGTAGATCTTTACAAGAAAGAAAATACTTTGCCATCGTTCATTCATAGCAACCCTTTTAAGAAAATCTCTGATATGATGAGAGATTGTCCTCCAGGTGACCTTGATGATGTTCCGGTACCAAACAGTGTACTTCAGTCTTATCGCTATGAATATGATTACAAGTCGATGCATGACATTTATTTTATTATACATATGTGTGCTTTTTTATTAACTGAGGGTGAATATCACCTGGCTGCACACTATTATAGAGGATTGATCAGAATGATGACGGCCATTTTGAATGATACCGATGCAATCATGGCAGAAATTTTGCAAGGTCATCCATTCAGACAAGGAATGGACACTAAAATTGATTATCTTGTGCAAGCCTATGTTACTGGACTATCGGCTAATTTATCTAACGCTTTGTATAGTCTATATAAATGTTACCTTTATCAAGGTCAGTCTGAATATTTTCAGGAGTATGTTGACCAGTTTGACTCTGTTTGTAATAGTTTAGCCACTCCATCAGCATTTCATCTTTTAGCAGATGTATGGAAAGTGTTAGGCAATAAACATAAAATGAAAGAAGCGTTAGAAAAACAAGATAGTATGAAAGCTTATAGTTAATTAATTGAAGTTCAAGCTTAGAAATTTTAAAATGAATGTATGCATTATTGTATTGATCATCATAATTGGGACTAAAAAGTGCTTTAAAATTGTGATTTGTTCACACTGACATTTTCTGCATTAATTATACATGTATATATATATATATAAACAAGTCTAAATTGAAAACTACATTCAAACCTATGATTGCGTTGGATAAAAACCGCAATTATTATATAAACACCTAGTCATTCAGGAGTAAAAATGGAAATGTTATATTTTTATGCCCCACCTACGATAGTAGAGGGGCATTATGTTTTCTGGTCTGTGCCTCCGTTCGTTCTTCCGTTCGTTCGTCTGAACGTCCGTTCGTCCAACTTCAGGTTAAATTTTTTGGTCAAGGTAGTTTTTGATGAAGTTGAAGTCCAATCCACTTGAAACTTAGTACACATGTTCCCTATGATATGATCTTTCTAATTTTAATTCCAAATTAAAGTTTTGAACCCAATTTCATGGTCCACTGAACATGGAAAATTATAGTGCGAGTGGGGCATCCATGTACTATGGACACATTCTTGTTTTGGTAGGTTCTAGATGCCGAGTCTTTAAGTATGGTTAACTAACTGTTTCCATTATCTAAATTAGCCTCACCCTTTTTAGCTCACATGGCTAATATCCAGGTGAGCTTTTACTATAACTTGGCCGAATAATCTGTCTGTCATCTTTAACTTAAAAAAAAAGAATCTTCTCCTCTTTCCTATTTTTGAAGCTTTGCACAAACTACTGGTATAATAGATGGAGAGAAATAGTAAAAAATAAAAAATCATCAGTTTTCTGAATTTCAGCAAAATTTGATCTAAAAATTAGTCATGATGCCCATGGCCAAAATTTTCAACCAACTACCCATAGAAGTTATTTCCACTGAATGTTATGAATCTCATTCACAGGGCTTATTACCACAAAACTCAAATAAAGTACAAATCTGTCTAGCCTCACTTTTACTGTTCTTCAGTTACATCCCTTTATAACTTTACATACACGTGGGGGTATCATCTGTGTCCCATGGACAATTTCCCCATTTATTTTTAATTGTAACTAAGTGTTCAGACTTTAAGGAAACAAATTATCCTGTGTGTATTAACTGTATCATACTTTACCATATACTGAGGGATATATTCTTCAGGAATTTGTGACTATGCTGTTTAATTCTTGGGAATAGGCAATTAACATGGCTAAATCAACTAGAATTTTAGATTTAATTATACATGTATAATCACTAATGATATGGGAACAAAAACATTATTTCACAGGAAGGCATTTATTTTCTCTGGAATTTAGGATGATTGAAACAGTGCATGTGTCTATATTGTTATGTTTTATGAACATTATATTTGTAATTTGCATTTCAATAATATCACGTCATCGTCGTTGTTGTCCACATCTTCCGAAGACAATTAGTTTCCGGACAATAACTTTAGTTTAAGAGAATGGATCTGTATGAAATTTAACAAGGAAGGTTGGGATTTTGGGGGTTATGGTCCCAACAGTTAAGGAAATAAGGGCCTAAAAAGGGGTTCAAATAAGCAAAAACATTTTCTAGTTTCCACACAATAACTTGTGTACAAGTGTATGGATCATTCTGAAATTGTACCACAAGGGTCCATACCAAAAAAAGGAAGGTTGGGATTAATTTTGGGGGTTATGGCCCTTACTGTTTAGGAATTAGGGGACAAAATTAATACTTTTATAATACTTTGTTTAAATAGCTTATTTCTTGACCAATTTCAATGGAATTTTATTCTTGAATTCTTGGGGTTCTTTAATATGCTGAACCTTACCGTGTATTAAATTTTTGGATTTTGGGCCCCTTTTTTAAATTGGTCCACATTGAAATTGGTCCACATTGAGGTCCAAAGGGTCCAAAATTAAACTTTGTATGATTTCATCTAAAACTGAAATATTGGGGTTCTTTCATATGCCTAATCTAACCATGTATATAAATTTTTGAATTTTTGGTCCCTTTTTCAAATTGGCCTACATTAAGGTGCCAGTTTTCAAGTTGTTCAAATCGGGGTCCAAAATTAAACTTTGTTTGATTTCAACAAAAATTGAATATATCGGGTCTTTGATATGCTGAATCTAACCATGTATTTAAATTTTTGATTTTTGGTCCAAGTTATCAAATTGGTCCACACTGAGGGCTAAAGGGTATTAAACTTTGTTTGATTCATCAAAAATTGAATTCTTGGGGTCCTTTGATATGCTGAATCTAACCATGTATTTAGATTTTGGATATTGAACCATAATAGGTAAATGTCCAATTTAAAAATTTTAAGTTCTCAGACCACATTCATTCTGTGTCAGAAACCTATGCTGTTTCAAATATTTAATCACAATCCAAATTCAGAGCTGTATCAAGCTTGAATGTTATGTCCATACTTGCCGGTTCGACCTCTGCGGATGTATCAAGCTGCGCTTTGCAGAGCATTTTATTATACAATGTTTAAATCAAAATATATTTTAACAGAATTTTATTTTTTCTCCATTTTATATATATATTCATATACATTTATATTGAAAATATGAAATTTGAGTTTCATTCAAATATCTCAAAAGAATTTAGAAAAAGTTTTAAAGGGGCACTAGCTATGAGATATATAAAAAATCTAAAGTTTGATTTTTTTCTGTTCAATCAATAATGAAAGTGAAATAGTGAAATAACAATTCGCTTTTTGCAGCCAAAAAGGTTCAATTTTGTCAAATTACGCTAAGAAACATTGATAATTATTAATTCACTTGCAAGTGAATGAGTCCACCTCTTTAAATTCGTATTCAAGTGAACTGCAATTTAACCCTTAGCTACATATTGACAACGCATGCATTGTACGTGTACTGGTTATTTAAAGAAAAAGAATGTCAACAATGAAAGTGAAACTATTTTTAATCTATAAAATAAAATCAAACAGACCTATAAAAATCCAATTGGTTGGTTTAATCTATTCATATCTTTATTTATGTTTACATCGCTTATATGGTCATCTGAGGTCAAATTGATAGTTAATTAGATGGGGTCTGGACTTAAATACACACGAAACGAACCTATATATTATCTCCCTCATGCTCTGTAAATAGTTTATTTTAGACTTTTGATAGTTTGGATAAATGTTTTACATTGTTATAAATCAAATATGAGAATTTGAGTCAAATCGGTGACCATGAATTTGACAGCTAGTGCCCCTTTAAATATAAAAATAAATTGTGTTAAAGTAAAGATAAAAGTGAAATGCCCAAAATTATGTGTAAAAAAGATTCTTACTGTAAAGATTTTTGTATTTTGTTTTTACATTTATATATGTCAATATTTATGCTTAATAATTACACTGTTCTGATTATTCTATTGAACATTTGCTGACAGCCTATGTATTGTATATATGCATTGGGGAAGCAGGTTGATGTACCTTTCAGCCTGTTATCTGCATACTAATACTTAAAAAGAAACAGCTGTTTTTCACAATATGTAGCCTTTTGTTTTGTGAGTGCAGTGAATGATCTCAAGGTCTTAGGATCTTCATATATTATATTCCATTTGTATTCTAAGAGTGGGGGCTGTATTGAAATTACCTTTGCCATCCTTTGTTCAATTTTATATTTTTGACACTATGGAGAGCTGTGGTGACTGGTGGTTAGTGTATCGGACTACAAAGTACAAACACAAAGATTCCTGGTTCAATCCCCATTCTTCTGAGAAAATTTCAGGGACTGAAATTTCGGCTCTCCCTCGACACCATTTGCAAGTATGATCTTGAGAAATGATGATAGTCTGTCAAAAGGGGCCAATAAATGGCTGACTCGTGTTAAGAGAGAGCAATATCTCTTGCACATAAAAGACACTCTTGTAGATTTAAAAAAAAAAAAAGAGCAGGCTAATGCAGCTACAAGGCAGCACTTGCACCATGCAGCAAAGTCGAAAGGATTTAATATAAGTTGTAATAACTTGTTTCCAAATTCACAATAAATAAATACCAATATTTTTGACACACTTTTCCTATGAATTGATTACTCATCAGCAGAATGACTACCTGATTGGTCAGCAGCATGCATGACCTTGATTTGTCAGACAGCTACTTCCTGTTTGCTGATAATTGTTTCCATACATTTGTATCTTGAAAACTTTTTCCAGACATTTGTATCTTGAAATTTTTTTCCATACATTTTTATCTTGAAATTTTTTCCATACATTTGTATCTTGAAATTTTTCTATACATTTGTATCTAGAAAACCTATATTTTTGTCACACTTTTCTGTATTTTATATAGAAAGGCTTCATATGTGGTCAGCAATATAAGCAGAGAATTAAAAGGCTTATATCTCAAATACAAGGCTACTGACTTGTCATTATTTTCTGCCTTTTAAGTATACACTTAAGCACTACAAGTTTTAATTCATTGTGGCCTTTGACAAGAGAATCATCTTGGAATAGCATATCATACCTACATAACATAAATCCCAGCAGGAAAAGAAGTTTCTTAAAATACATGATAATTTTAGCAAAAATAAAATTGAGAATGGAAATGGGGAATGTGTCAAATGAGACAACAACCTGACCAAAGGGCAGGAAATTGCCCAAGGCCACTAATCCTGCACCAAGAGTCGGACTTCAGCTGGCGACTTAATAAAAATGTGTACTAACTATATCATATGATTATTGTCATTCTCCGCAATATGGGTATTTTGTTTAATGATTTTCTAATATGACACTTATGAAATGATTATTTGTTGTAAATTGTAATATATAAGCCGTATTGCATCTGAATAAAGTATTTTTATATATATGATATTATTTTCATCCTAATTTGAAGAAAATTAACACAAGGAATCATCAAGAAATAGCATATTTTATGAATATACCAAATTACTAATTTCATATTCAAGACTTTTTCATATATATCTTGTACAGGTTGATATCCCATTGACCATTGAAATTAAACAATGAATTGGAACTCTTTATTAGAGAAGGTAAAAAATGCCAAGTTGGTATATTTGAACTGTTCACATCTGTTTCTATGGGCTTTCAAAATAAGTAGGTGCATATAACTAAATAAAGGGACATAACTCAAGAACTTGCTTGTTTTTGGCCCCAAATTCAATCTTATACTTCCTGTTGTGGTTTGGATCCTAGTGGTACAATTTCATAGAGATCTATACACTTATACTCGTGTAATTGTCTGGAAACCATGTCTTGGGACAATGTGTTTACCATTATCATTGATTATATGAACGCAAAAATTAGTTGATAACTGATATAAACCCTATAGGTATGACTTGTGCATTGAAAGTGTTAACAAGACCAGACAGATGTACCCCCAAAATATCTATATCCCCTGTACTTCGTAGTGAATGGAGACAATAAATAGATGAATAAATTTTTAAATCCTCTCAACTTGTCAGTTGCAAGGAAAGAGTTTATCACTTGTTAATTCAGTCTTTTTATTTGATAAGCTGCATTTACAAATTTCTCAGAACCAAAAGCAATAGATCAAATTTATTTGGTGTATGGAATGATTGAAAGACTAACATGTTTGTCAGACAGGTTTCATCTAACCTTGGCCTCTTTTATTTGTATTTTTGATAATGTTAATTTTATGTAAAACTTGTATAATTATTTCTGAGTAATTATCTAGAGACATTCAACATAAATTCAGTGAAGCAGGTGAGACATTTCAGCATTTGTTACATTTGGAATCTGTTTTAATAAGGTGCCTTGTTTAACATACATGTTTTTATCTATATACATGTACCACAATATAGCCACAACAAAGATCAATAGATAGTCTAATCTAAACCCAAAAGATACAAAATGATTCCAACTCAGATGTAAATATATAATATTCAGGCTAGTGGTTAAAGGTTTCTTATATATTGCATCAAAGGAAAAGTTATATATAACAAGGAAATGTTGTAGGATTGCCAATGAGACAACTATATATCCTGTCAGGAGCCTGTAGTTCAGTGGTTGACATTTGTTTCTGTATTTCATAATTGTTTTGTATATGAATCTGTCTGATAGCTTACTTATATATAAGAAGATGTGGTATGAGTGCCAATGAGACAACTCTCCATCCAAATAACAATTTAAAATAGTAAACCATTATAGGTCAAGGTACGGCCTTCAACTTGTTTGAATTGTTATATATATAGCTTACTATATGAAGCTTGCTGGAGGCCTATGATGAGCTGTTCATGTTATCTTTTATGTAATTTTTTCTAGAGGAGTGTTGTCTCATTGGCAATCATACCACATCTTATTTTATATCTAACAGTTGTAAGCATTCTTTAATCAAATATTCATCAACTTTGGTGCAATCATTCTTCATGTAATTAATTAAACACCCTCTCACTGAATGGTTGGTTACACAAGACAACAGTTTGTTACATGATACCCAGCTTCAGCATGAAGGAATGTTTTGATGTTGGGTCTTGTGATGCGTTTAAAAATATTTTCAGATCTGCATGGTAATCTCAACTTCATGATAAAATCTTTGAATATGTAGTATGATGATTATGTACTGCTTGTATCAGATGTATTTGTTATTAAACTTTCAAGAGTTGTGTTCAAACTAAAATAATATACCTCTAGTCCGATCGTGATTTGTCAGAGGTGTCAAATAATTATCGTTAAAAAATTATCGTTTTGGAAAAAAATTAACGTGATTCGTCAAAATCAGTCGATGTTTATATCGTCTAAAAGAAAGTGTACTTTTTATCGTCAAACAACAACAATTACTGTTAACGTCATTTGGCAAGAAATTTTACCGTTATTCGTCATGAAGGTATCCCCATTACCACCCTCATGTAAAAACTATTTAAACTGAAATCAACTTGTAATTAGATATAGAAAATGTTGTATGAGTGCCAATGAGACAATTCTCAGGTCCAAGACATAAATTTATCAAAATCAATGGAACTTTATAATCGAATAGTTGGACATAATTATGACCACCAATATATATTCAAATCCTTAGTGTTATAATAAAAAGTGTTGACCATGAACCCCATCAAAAGGATGATAGAAAACAGTCATTTACTACCTTGAACAGAACATTTTATCACCTATGTAAGATATTCTTCATTCTTTATGAGGAGCTACAGTCGCAAAGGCAATGGCCAATTCAATTCAGACTATTACTATATTCCTTTGTAGCAAGGCAATTGAGGAAATAAATGAGTAATTTACTTCATATACTGCAGGACTGAACTGAGAAAAATCTTTATATATACTGGTATTTAATAAATATTTCAAAGACAAATATTTTGATTTCATTTTATGGGTTTTTAACGCCACTTTTGAGCATCACATTTGGGCTATTTCGTGGCGGCCAGTTTTTATTGGTAGAGGAAGCCAGAGTACCTGAAGAAAACCACTGACCTTCAACAGGAAAACTGACAATCCTAGTCAATTAAGATTGGAGTCACCTGCCCAAGCGGGATTTGAACTAACAACTTCAGTGTTTACTGGCTAGTGATTACAGTAGGAACTACTCAGACCACTTGGGCACCAAGTCCCCTATATTTTTTAAATACACATACTTGAAGAAGAATAAGAAAAAGTCAAAGTTTATAAAAGTTATCCCTCCTTTATTATAAATATATATAATAATCGTAGCACCACAAAATAACAGGAATCATAACAATACAATCATTAAGAATACATATACTGTGGATTCATTTTTATTCATTGGATAACAATTTTCGTGGCTTTCGTTGATACCAGTGAACCAAGTGTTCAATGAATTATAAATTTTTTATAAACTTTGTATGCAAAGACTTGCAAAACCATGAAATCAAATATCCATGAAAATGCAAGTTTTTCTCAATCCACGAAAATTGAGACCCACGAAAAATAAATGAATCCACAGTAGTTGAATATCAAACCAAAAAAATAATTTCTGAAAAGCATGTGAATTTGCCCTAATTACATACTGGCTATAGTTTGAACACACTAAAACTCAAATATGTGAACACAAGGTAACAATCTGTGAAATGCATGCATTCAAAACTGACATTTATGTAAAAGCTTTATCCCATAAGGCAGGTACTTTTCATTTAAAAACAATGTTATCTGTAGAGGTTTATAGTATTTCAGAGTGTTGTTCAAATTAAACATACATTGTGCTAAGGAAAGGCTTTGAAATCCCTACTATGAGAAAATCTAAATTTGCCTCTATATTTGGTTACCCAATTTCAAAGTGCCTGAGTATAATGATTTTTTTCTTTATTAAGGTTTATACTGGTTCTTTAATGCTAATTCAGACTTTTATGAAATTTTGATTGCAAATAGATCATATGGAACCCTATACGAATGCTGAAACAAATTACTGTTTCATGATAAACCAAATTAAATAACAGCAAATAGATGTAAATATGTATATATATAACACAGGTAAATATCATAAAATGATTGACATTAAATTGATATTTCTTTAAATTGATTCAAAAATATATTTGATTTTATAATCAAAACTATTAAGTGGTTCAAAAATCATTTAAGGAAAAGGCAAACGTAGTAAGCTATTAAATCTACAAACAATGAGTTTTATCAAAATCAGCTAAACAATAATGCTAAAAGCACAGAAACTTGAGTATATTTCAAACTCACGAAGCACAGAAACAAGAAAAAATATAATAAATAATCAAAGGTCTACTCATTTAAACAAATCTCAACTAAAAACATAATCAGTTGTAGCATATAAATCACTAATATAGAATCAAAACATCTGGCCTTACAGTCATAAACATCTTGGGTACGATTGCCATACTCAGATTCAGAAAGCAACAAAACTAAATATTGGAATTATTTTTTTCATGTACAAATTTTGCACTCCTGAGTAGAAGTTTATGTCTGAGAGACCTGATGTCCAATAAACAGTAAAAAATAAAGCAATATGGCCTGCATATTACAAGGTATAATTTAATAAAAATGGATTTCTTGAATGAAATGTTGTCCTTTTGACACATGAGGAATCTTCTTGTGCATATTATACATATAAGATATTACAATCATTATGCAATTCATAAATCTATTGAAAAAAAATAAGGTAAATGGGTATTAATTAATGGACAAGTTGCAATTATAAAAGTATTCACATGAATTTATCCTAGCAATTAAATAATAGATATCCTAAAAAGTGATAGGGCATAATTCAACATTAAAATTCTATATTATTTTAGATAATTAAACAACATTTGAAGAAATTATTATAGGCATTAAAGGCATATGGTATATTTTTTTAACATACATACAAAAAGATGGAATAAGCCTTAAATTACAAAAAAGAATGAAAGCAGTATTAAGTAGTGACCAGGTGTTTCAAAAGTTACAAATAGTTTTTCCTTTTTTTCACAATTCATTTCTACTTCCTGCTGTGTCCTGAGCAGACGACAACAACCGTGAAAGCTGCTGAGCTCTAGTATATACTTGTCTCATTCTTGAAACTAGCTTTTTTTCTTCATTGTAACAGAACATATACTCAAAAGACTGGTAAATTGCAAAAACTACACAGAATATTTTTTCCTTTTGAGAAGGTTTTGTAAATAGTCTCACTTGTCTAATTGGAAAAGTATAATTTTGCATAGTGAACTCTGGCATTTTAGTTTCACAGTGTAAAATAAACGATTTATTTTTAGCTTGGTGTTTATTAAAATGTTTAGATTTATAAATAATTAAATAAAAATTGCATAAATTAGAAGGCACTTAAGAACTGCTTTGAATACAATTCCAATTCATGGTTATCTAGATTCTAAAACTAAAGTTACTGTCAGAGATCACAAAAAGATTTCCCTAGTCTCTTGCAAAGACCATGACAGATGGGGGTAGGAGGGGTCATGATCCCGAAATCTTGGGCTTAAAAACATGAAATCAGACCAAATTTAAAGAAATTTAAATCCTGACATCCTGAAATTCGAAAAAAAGAATTCCCGGATCCCAAAAGGATCAATCCTAAAATTCCGGGCTTAAAAATACCGATCCCTGTGTCTCGATTAAGGTTCTACCCCCCCCTCATGACTTGCCAAGGGAAACCCAAAAAGTGATTCTCCTGAAAAAACTAAATAGAAGTTGCACAATAGTTTGAATGAATCGTAATAAAAATTTTAGGGAGCTCATAAAACTATTTATAAATACTATTTATACAACACTTCCATATACATAACACCACACTTTTAACTGACTAATATTACCCTTTATAACTATTTCTAAACCAACACCATTTTTTTTAGAAAAGCATCTTGGAAGACTTGTATATATAGTTTAGGAACAACCTTTAAACATTTTTTAACCCCATATAACAAACCCATGTTTCAGCAACCCTGTTTTTTTTCAATTTTTAACCATCACCAACTAAAATGCTTAAAAATTCCCATTGCACTATATCTTAAAAGCTTTATAAAATAACAGCTAATAATCATGATACTGTAATCTTTTATACAAAAAAAATATTTAAAAAAAAACTTTATTGTATAAAACATTCATAATATGCATTTAAATAAAAATAACAGACTAGAAAATATAATTATGGACAAAACATGGCACTTCTGATATGGATTTTATACAGATATTTGAAATAAATAATAACATTTGTAAGTATGTTTTTCTTCTATTTAAAAAAAACAAAAACAAAGTGTAAGTTTTTACTTATTTCCAGTAATTGTACAAATACAATATAAAATACTTATATGGAATCAGTAAACTCATATATATCAAATAATGAAGACTTTAAAAGGTTGGCATATATTATTCTTTTTTAAAAGTATTACAATCTAATTATAATACAAAGAAGTGTGAGATTAAAATAAATGTACCAGACTATTATTCCATTTTACTTATTATAAAAGCTATGATAAATGATGCTTATAAGTAATACAAAATTTATTTTATTTCTGTTTAGAATTTTGAAGAAGAAATCCTTAAATTGAAAATTTGAACATGATTTTTTTTTTTTTTAATATTTTGAAAATTTCAAAATACATAAACAAAATGCAACTGTTAAGTAGACTTAGAACTTATCAAATGAGCATGCTCCTCATCTGAATGACTAGAATTTAAAAGAACTTGACTATAAATAACATTCTCATTGTCACTTGCATCACTGATTGTAGGTAACCTATTTATGGCACAATGTGTTGTATGTGGATTTTCTGAATGGTTGGCACATTTATGGATACTGCTCAAATCTGTTTCTATATGATTTGTATCATTACTTGTAAATGATTCTCGTTCTTCAAGATTGTCTGACCGAGCATGTGCAGAACTATGACATGTTCCGTCAGTTGCTGTCACATGCAGGTCACTTTGAATCTCATTATTACCATTCTGTAAACTGGAATGTCTTTCTGTATAAACTCCTTGTTGTGGCAGTGCCACTCGAAGGTTATAAAACTGATCTCTATCAGCTTGCTCTTCACTTGTTGAAGAACTTAAATCCTGCATTGGATATTCTTCCCACAATTCATTACTACTTCCTGTTGTATCCTGAGCAGACGACAACAACCCTGTGGTTTCTGATGGGTCATTGCCTTGTGAAAGCTGCTGAGCTCTAGTATATACTTGTCTCATTCTGGAAACTAGTTTTTTTTCTTCATTGTAACAGAACATATATTCAAAAGACTGGTAAATTGCCAAAACTACACAGAATGCACTGGCAAGTGTCAAAATCTACAAATAAAAATTCATATCAGATGACAATTGGAATCTACTTACAAGTTACGAATCTACCATAGAAATATTGTTAAGACTACGATGTCTTGTGGCTATTTTTGAAATCCGGGTGCTGTCTCATTGACGTATATTCCACATCTCCTTACATTCAAATGCATGAATGTTAAAACTATACAAAATGCATTTCATATATTTGGTGAAAGACATGTTATAGTATATATAGTAACTGCTTTTTGCATTTCACAATAAGGTAGTTTTTATAAAGCATTCTTTCATTTGACTTATTTTTACTCATGTTCAATTTTCAATCATTCACAAAAACTACAAACCAGTCAACTACTTTGGATTTATTAATTTTTGGAGAAAACAAAATTAATTTTTCGAGAAAAAAATAGAAGTTTTATATATTTGTTTAGTGGTTAAGCCAAAGCCTGCAATCAAGCCTACATGTAGCCATGGTTCACCTTAAACTTCATGATCCATGGAAATTGGTATACCACAAATAATAAAGAAATCCACAGTACATAGAAAATACAAGTGTTTTTTGTTTTATTGAGTTTTTTGCTTACAAAAGTGAATTAATAGTATTTACCTTTAGTGTCTTCTCACTCATGGTAGTACTATCAGGTTTGGCTGTGTTGGGAGGTGCCTGGCACTCTGGAATGTAACTCTGGTTCAAATACTGTCCACTCATTGCCTCTTCTATTATACTGTTAAATAGAATAAAATGTGGCATGGTTTTAGGAATTTATCAAATATTAAAACTACTTAACACATAAAGTTTGCAGAATTTTTGTTTCAAGTTATCTTTCACAAATAATGTTTAACTATAAATCCCAATGTTTGATGATTCTTATGTGAAATCAGGGTCAAACTTATAATTTGGAATATAATCTAAAAATTTCACATTATAATGAACTTGTGAATTCTACCTTAACCAAAAACTTTAACCACATACAAAATAGATAGACAGATTTACAGACAAACAGGGGTACCAGAATACATAATGCTATGCAGAGCATAAAAATTTAAGACCCCAATATCAAATTCCAATAAAATTCTATGATAATTGATGTCTTTGGGTTTTTTTTAGAACTAAATCACAAAAAACACTAACCTTCTGTTCTGATATTGACAACTGGCAAATATATAGAAGTTAACTCTTATGTAATATTGGGAAAATATAATAGAAAACAACAGTAAAATTCTACCTTCTTCTTTGTTGAAACATATCTGTAGACATAGAAGTACCAAACAATCGTAATTTCCATCTTTTCAGGTATCCAATAGAGGACATATCTCTTCCTATAATGTAGTGTAAGAAATATTTATTTACATGTATGAGAAATCCTTCAAATTACACAAAATTGATGCCAAAACTAAGTCAATTCTCTGATTTTATATATAATACATGGCATTGTACTGATGAGCATTATTTGCTTACAGTAATAAAAGAAATGAAAATATTATTTTTACATGTTGTATTCATGTAAAAACATAATTAATATAAAAGTTTAAAATCCACTAACCCAACTTGCATCCATTTTGACATAAGGAAGCTAGAAATCTTACAGGTTTCTATCTGATTTTTTTCATCATTTGCAATTATATATATCTTTAAACATAGTTTAATGTTTTTTTAAAGATACACAAACCTGTCACACTGTCTCTGGTGAAAATAGTAAAATATAAAAACATCCACTAAAAGTAGACTTCCAAAAATAAGTAGCTAGAATATGGTGCAGGTATTCATGATCACTGCTTTAAAAATTCATAACAAGCATGGACAGTACTATGGTCGAACTGTTAAAAATGTGCACACATTTGTCAATTTTTAGGAACACATACACAAGGATGTGTACTTTTTACGTTCGTCTCATTACAGAGTCTTGGATAGTTTAAAAGGTCATTTAAAACTCTTTTTTCCCTATAATTTAGTACTTTTTTCACAGGTTTCAGAGGTTAAAAAGGTAAGTATATATATGTTCATACCTTTATCAGTAATCTTTATAACCCATTCTCCAACTGGACTCTCTCCCCAGCATCTTACAGTGTTAAATGTCCAGTCACTCAACCCTTTATCAGATCTGTAATATCAACTTAATTCTATCAGAGGACACCTCTCAAATTATGGCATGTGAAGAAATATAAAACAGTAAGAAAAAAGGTGACTTTTAAAAACAAATAAAATATGCAATTCTGTTGCATTTCAGTTTAGAAATTGTATGTTTAATTCAAAAGCAGTACAAGCCTTCTTTAAGCAAAGAATGGTGTTAAAATTTTTGGTAGTGCTGACATAAATTTCCTTTACAAAAGAAACTCCACAAAATTCTAGTGTTTATAGCAAACAATCGCGTTTTATGAATTTTATGAACAAAATACTATAAACTTGATAATACAGTCGACTCTCGTTATGTCGAAGTCAGTCGGACCAGAGAAATATTTCGAGATACACGTAGTTCGACTCAAACGAACACCGGAAGTTCGACAATCTAAGGGACACAACTCTTGCTTAGCTTGGTAAAGCTAAAATAAATCCGGGTGAATATGGCAAGGGGATCGATATTCTAGTATCAGATCGATGTATTTGTATGTCACAGTCTTTTATTATTATATTGACATTATTTTTACTTATTCAATTGTTTCAATTAAAAAAAAATCCTATGACTTTTCCAAGAGTGTAAATTCCAATCGATAGTTTCGTTATTCAGGTCGGTTATAGCTGACAAAATTGTTTATTCTCGGATACAAAAGATTTAAGAAAATTTTGATTTCTATTCATTTTGTTTTATCTCACTCTTTCTTTTCAAAAGAAAATATAACAAGATCAAAGACGCCGTTTGAGTAGTTTTTAGGTGATCATCAACGGAAGCCATAATCCTCACTTTATACACACCCTAGCTCATTAGTGTAAATCACAAATTAATTGTTTTGTAAACATTTTAAATACTTTTTCATGAATATTAACAATGTATCACTAATTATTTATCAAAATTCTATAAAGATAATCTTAGGTAAACACTCATGGAAATAGCATGTCATAAATCAATACAGTGGTCAATGACCGGAAATTTAATTACACGTGTATTGTCAGATTAACTTTTCAATCCATTTAAATCCTGGAGGTCATGTTATGACATATGTGTATTAGTTCGAGATAAAAAAAATTAATTTTGAATGCTTTTGTTAACCTTGGGACCCTAGATTTAGTTCGACTCAACCGAAATTTCGACTCATCCAATTTCGACTCATCAGGAGTCGAATTACATACTTTTGTATGGAATAAAGTTCGGGACCACGTGAAAACTTCGTCTCATCCGAAATTTCGAGTCAACCGAGATCGAGACAACGAGAGTTAACTGTAATTTATGACTTGGCAATTGTGTAATGTCTTTTTTTCAAATGTTAACTTCTGTATGCTGTTAGTATAGATAGTTTTATCCAAATAAATTTTCAGAGTTTGTAGAACCTTAAAAATATAACTGAACAAGGATCAGGGGAAATAATCCTCAATTGCACTAGGAAAAACATTAAGATACAGATAAATATATTCTATTTAAACAATGATATCTCACCTATCATACATTCTGTAAGCCCCCATGATAGATCTGGTTCCACTGGGACAAAGAAGGACAGTTTCTAAGTCCCCTCTGGTACCATGTGTTATTGTAACTGCTAACTGGGCATTCTCAAGGGTAAAAAGGTCAAATCCTTCAATTTCTGCCTTGGAAACTAAAATCAAAATACGTTTTTAAGCTGCTTATATTTTGAGAACACCTATTTAATTTTGCCACTTGTTACAGCTTTTTGTGTATGGTTGAAATAACAAAAACAATTCGAAATATCAAAAAATATCAATCAGTAAAAATTACTGACTTGAGTAGAGGTTGAAGGTTACATTATGAGATGAAGAATGTCATTTGAACAGACCGAAAGTACTGCTAGTTTGGAAAGACTGAAGATAACATTTTGAAGGGTTGGCATAAAAACCAAAATGTTAAATGAACATAAATAACTATAAATTGACTATATACCTTTGTACTTGATTATAAGAGGTTTGTTTACACCTTTTGGTATCTGTACATTGATATCACCACTGGAATGCATATAGGAGGTCAACCACGGAACAGGTTCCCATACCTACAAAGTAATAAGTCATTTATATTCTACAATAACAAATTTCATATGAAAAACATTTTAAAATTAGTTAAGCACAAATATCAGAGTCTACTTACAATTCATATGAAGTTAGCCAGCAAGTTTACTCAGGTTATGTGATAAGAAAGGGTAATGGTCTCTATTAAACATATATCTCTGATTTCAATTAAATTTTATCGATAGAATACTTGAAACCTGTTACAAGTATGTTTCGTTCTTTTCTTGAGCTGTTAGCTAGCTTCCTGAAGTAAAGAGAACATTTTGAACTTGCTTTTTAAATAATCTGCCACCTTTTATTTCCGTGTTCAAGTGGTCATCCTCTAGGTCGCTTGGATTTCCAGCTCTTTTTTCTTCGTTGGGTTACTTTTTTAACATATGAACTAGATAGCCACAGGGAAGGGGAGTGCTCTACAGTACCAACATGTGTACCAAAAGACTTTATGTATAGTTTGTGAGTCAGGCATACTCCTGGATTCCATTGATGTGTATAACCAATAAATTTATAATAACTGAAAATAGTGATTGCATTGCTAAAGAAAGTAGTTTCGGAGAACATGGTCTATCCAAGTGTAAAATAAGATAAAAATCTGACAAGTATTAGACTAATCACTTTTCATGCTTTTAAGTATTTGTAGATCTATATGCAAATCATTTTTATGTGTCTTTTTTCAAGTTGTAGTAAGCATTAACCCCATCCCTCATAAGATGACATTTTTTTAGGTCAACCTACCCTTGCAGCATTAACTAGTCTCCAAGCCTTCATTAGACCAAATCCATGTTTGTGGCTGTGATATAAACCGGCTTTATTCTTCTGCCAATGAGCTAAATCTATATCCACCTATAGAACAATCATGTTAAGTTATTAGAATAATTGATCGATTAATAATTTGCTAATGTCAAGTGGCAAAAATTTCATTCATTTTAAAGAAAATTATAAAAAAAAAAGTTCATGTAAAAAATTAACCTTTTCATTTGATAATAATGACATAAAATGTAAATATCTTTATTTAACACAATCTTTTACTTTTGTAAAGTACTTCAGTCTCTTTTCTTGTACTATAAAAACCAGATGCTCCGCAGGGCACAGCTTTATACGACCGCAGGGGTTGAACCCTGAACAGTTGGGGCAAGTATGGACACAACATTCAAGCTGGATTCAGCTCTAAATTTGGATTGTGATTAAATAGTTGACACAGCATAGGTTTTGGACACAGAATGAATGTGGTCTAATGAACTTAAAATAACTTTTTTGTCTTTGAGCAATCACTATGCTGTTGAATATTAATCATCTCAACAAAATGTTTGAAGAAATTTTCTTTTTATTTATGAAATCTGAAATGAGAAAAATTTAACCCCCCTCCCCCCCACCATTTTTTTTCACATCCCCCTTTCCCTTTTATCAAAACTGATCTCATTTCAAATTTCTAATGGAGTTTGCAACAATAACTACTCATTTAAATACATCATAAAATATTAAAATGTAACAAAAAGTGCTTGTTATCACTGAATGGTAAAGATTGTTTAAATTTATCAGTTGGTAGTAAAAGTTAATATTCATTGTGTATTGTATAAAACAATGATTTAAGTTGATTCAACTACTATTCTGGACAAAGAAAGATAACTCCAATCAATTGAAAATTTCTTGCTATTGCACAATATTGTGCAATTAGATATTTCTTGCTATTGCGCAATACTGTGCAATTGAAAATATTTGCTATTGCACAATACTGTGCAATTGAAGATTTCTTGCTATTGCACAATACTGTGCAATTGAAAATTTCTTGCTATTGCACAATACTGTGCAATTGAAGATTTCTTGCTATTGCGCAATACTTTGCAATTGAAAATATTTGCTATTGCACAATACTGTGCAATTGAAGATTTCTTGCTATTGCACAATACTGTGCAATTGAAAATATTTGCTATTGCACAATACTGTGCAATTGAAGATTTCTTGCTATTGCACAATACTGTGCAATTGAAAATTTCTTGCTATTGCACAATACTGTGCAATTGAAGATTTCTTGCTATTGCTGAATACTGTGCAATTGAAAATTTCTTGCTATTGCACAATACTTAATATAATAATTTTATATCCTGATTTGAACCAACTTGAAAACTGGGCCCATAATAAAAAATTTAAGTACATGATTAAATTCAGCATATCAAAAAAGCCAAAGAATTCAATTTTTATTAAAATCAAACTTAGTTTAATTTTGGACCCTTTCGTATTTAATGTAGACCAATTTGAAAACGGGACTAAAAATTAAGAATCTACATACACAGTTAGATTTGGCATATCAAAGAACCCCAATTATTCAATTTTTGATGAAATCAAACAAAGTTCAATTTTGGACCCTTTGCGCCCCTTATTCCTAAAAACCTGTTGGGACCAAAACTCCCAAAATCAAACCCAACCTTCCTTTAATGGTCATAAACCTTGTGTTTAAATTTCAAAGATTTCTATTTACTTTTACTAAAGTTATGGTGCGAAAACCAAGAATAATGCTTACTTGGGCCCCTTTTTGGGCCCTGATTCCTAAACTGTTCAGACCTCAAACCCCAAAATCAATCCCAACCTTCCTTTTGTGGTCATAAACCTTGTGTTTAAATTTCATTGATTTCTATTTACTTATACTAAAGTTATTGTGCGAAAACCAAGAATAATGCTTATTTGGGCCCTTTTTTGACACCTAATTCCTAAACTGTTTGAACTAAAACTCCCAAAATCAATCCCAACCTTCCTTTTGTGGTCATAAACCTTGTGTCAAAATTTCATAGATTTCTATTTACTTAAACTAAAGTTATAGTGCGAAAACCAAGAAAATGCTTATTTGGGCCCTTTTTGGCCCCTAATTCCTAAAATTTCGGGACCAAAACTCCCAAAATCAATCCCAACCTTCCTTTTGTGGTTATAAACCTTGTGTTAAAATTTCATAGATTTCTATTCACTTTTACTAAAGTTAGAGTGCGAAAACTAAAAGTATTCGGACGACGACGCCAACGTGATAGCAATATACGACGAAAAATGAAAATTTTTGCGGTCGTATAAAAATCTCCCAATGTCTCCTGCTCTCATTATCATATATGTAAATGGAGCTATAAATTGCAGCTTTCCCCTTAAACAATAGTATTTCAAAAACTTTACTAAATCAAACAACCGGTAAATCTAATACTAATGTGACTCCTACCTTTTGTGCTGTCATAATAATGATATACTGCACATCTCTCCATGTCAGGCAAGGTCTAGCTTGTAACATCAACGCTACCATACCAGCAGCGATAGGAGCTGATGCACTGGTACCTGTGTGAGAGTATGTACATCCTGAAGCTCCATGCTTATTCCAGTCTGTTGTTACCTGGTGTCAAAGAGAAAATGGCAAAATGTACATTGAAGAATGTTAAAAAAAATATTCTGAAGAAAAAAGACACTTAATAATAATGGTATAACAGATAAAAAAAAAAACACAAGTTCACTTAAATAAATAATAACAAGAGTGCACACACTGAAATGTCTCGCCTTCTTTACTAATCATTGATATTATGTTGATAGTCCTAAGTATAAAGCGTTATTACATCTGTCACATAAACTTAACATTAAACAAGATAGTTAAACAAAGACCAATGAACCATGAAAATGAGGTCAAGGTCAGATGACCCATGCCAGGCAGACATGTACAGCTAACAATGATTCCATACAACAAATATAGTTGACCTATTACTTATAGTTTAAGAAAAATAGACGAAAACACAAAAACTTAACACTGTCCAATGAACCATGCAATTGAGGTCATGGTCAAATAAAACCTGCGGGACTGACATATAGATCATAATATATTTCCATACACCAAATATAGTTGACCTTTGGCATATAATATTAGATAAAAAGATCAAAACTTAAAAACTTAACTTTGACCACTGAACCATGAAAATGAGGTCAAGGTCACATGACATCTGCCAGCTAGACATGTACACCTTACAATCATTCCATACAACAAATATAGTAGACCTATTGCATAAAGTATGAGAAAAACAGACCAAAACACAAAAACTTAACTATAACCACTGAACCATGAAAATGAGGTCAAGGTCAGATGACACCTGCCAGTTGGACATGTACACCTTCCAGTCCTTCCATACACCAAATATACTAGCCCTATTGCTTATAGTATCTGAGATATGGACTTGACCACCAAAACTTAACCTTGTTCACTGATCCATGAAATGAGGTCGAGGTCAAGTGAAAACTGTCTGACGGGCATGAGGACCTTGCAAGGTACGCACATACTAAATATAGTTATCCTATTACTTATAATAAGAGAGAATTCAACGTTACAAAAATTCTGAACTTTTTTTTCAAGTGGTCACTGAACCTTGAAAATGAGGTCAAGGACATTTGACATGTGACTGACGGAAACTTCGTATCATGAGGCATCTATATACAAAATATGAAGCATCCAGGTCTTCCACCTTCTAAAATATATAGCTTTTAAGAAGTGAGCTAACACCGCCGTAGCCGCCCCCGGATCACTATCCCTATGTCGAGCTTTCTGCAACAAAAGTTGCAGGCTCGACAAAAACTATATTGTAATTAACTAATAATGCTCAAAATTATTGAAAGCAAAATAAAACTTACTAAATTCTATTAAAACTTTTTTACTATTTTGGCAGACTGGTGAATACACAAATTATTTGTTTTTACCTGTGTCCCAAGTACAAGGATGCCCCTTCCGCACTATCATTTTCTATGTTCAGTGGACCGTGAAAATGGGATAAAATCTCTAATTTGGCATTAAAATTACAAAGATGAAATCATAGAGAACATGTTTCCTACGTTTCAAGTTGATCGGACTTCAACTTCATCAAAAAACTACCTCGACCAAAAACTTTATGGGACAGACAGAGGGACGAATGGACGGACAAACAGACAGACAGAGGCACAGACCAGAAAACATAAAGCCAATAAATGGGGCATAAAAATAATCAGTTGATATTAAACATATATTGTGACAGGGGTTATTACTGGGAACCAGAATCTGGTAAATTATTTTATCTGACTTACGATACTCCTGGTTCCCATTCCACTACTAAAGGTAACAGCTAACATAGAGGCACACTCTTCAGCATAGTATGGCATATTACCATGCTCATCAACTGCCCCTGAAGAAATAAATACGGTACATTGTTTATCAAGTTTAAAAACTGAATATTTGAATGGTTGGCAGACATTATGCAAATATCGATTCCAAATGTCACAGTGTTTAACTTTAAAACTTTGAATAATTAAAAACAAGATATGTTTAGATAAATAAAAGCAGCTTTATCAAAAGCTAATATTTTTAATTTAAGTTATTAACTAATATAAATAAGTTGATATTTGTGCTAAATAACTTGCAGTGTGTGCAAAATACCTCAATTACAAAAATACTGCTAAACTGTCAAAATCAGCTGTTTATTCAAAGCTCTAATTTAAACTGACTACATTTTCTGAAAACGTCTGTGAGACCAAGTTAATATGCTCTAAATAAAGTATGTGTGTACACTAATGTAATAGTAACCAAAATGTTGTTGACAAATATGGATTAAATAAGATACAGTTATAACATCTGAATAAAGTAGTTCTGCATAACAAACCAGATGCTCCACAGGGCGTAGCTTTATACGACCGCAGAGGTTGAACCCTGAACGGTTGGGGCAAGTATGGACACAACATTCAAGCTGGATTCAGCTCTAAATTTGGATTGTGATTAAATAGTTGACACAGCATAGGTTTCTGACACAGAATGAATGTGTTCTAATGAACTTAAAATTTTTGTTTTCTCTTAGAGCAATTCACTATGCTGTTGAATATTAATCCTCTCAAAAAAATGTTTGAAGAAATTTTCTTTTTTATTTATGAAATTTCAAATGAGAAAAATTTAACCCAATTTTTTTAATCACATCCCCCTTTCCCTTATTCCAAAACTAATCTCAATTAAAATTTCTAATGGAGTTTGCAACGATAACTACTCATTTAAATACATCATAAAATATTAAGATGTAAAAAAACTGCTTGTTATCACTGAATGGTAAAGATTATTTTAATTTATCAGTTGGTAGTAAAAAGTGAATATACATTGTATATTGTATATAACAAAGATTTAAGTTGATTCTGGACAAAGAAAGATAACTCCAATTAAAAAAAAATCTTGCTATTGCACAATATTTTGCAATTAGATATTTCTTGCTTACTATTCTGGACAAAGAAAGATAACTCTAATTAAAAAAAAAATTGCTATTTCACAATATTGTGCAATTAGATATTTCTTGCCATTGCGCAATACTGTGCAATTGAAAAGACTTGCTATTGCACAATTCTTAATATAATATTTAGATCCTGATTTGGACCAACTTGAAAACTGGGCCCATAATAAAAAATCTAAGTACATTTTTGGATTCAGCATATCAAAGAACCCCAAGATTTCAATTTTTGTTAAAATCAGACTAAGTTTAATTTTGGACCCTTTGGACTTTAGTGTAGACCAATTTGAAAACAGGACCAAAAATGAAGAATCTACATACACAGTTAGATTTGGTATATCAAAGAACCCCATTTATTCAATTTTTGATGAAATCAAACAAAGTTTAATTTTGGACCCTGATTTGGACCAACTTGAAAACTGGGCCAATAATCAAGAATCTAAGTACATTTTTAGATTCAGCATATCAAAGAACCTAACTGATTCATTTTTTGTCAAAATCAAACTAAGTTTAATTTTGGACCCTTTGGACCTTAATGTAGACCAATTTGAAAACGGGACCAAAAGTTAAGAATCTACATACACAGTCATGACAGTTAGATTCGGCATATCAAAGAACCCCAATTATTCAATTTTGATGAAATCAAACAAAGTTTAATTTTGGACCCTTTGGGCCCCTTATTATGGGACCAAAACTCCCAAAATCAATACCAACCTTCCTTTTATGGTCATAAACCTTGTGTTTAAATTTCAAAGATTTCTATTTACTTATACTAACGTTATGGTGCGAAAACCAAGAAAAATGCTTATTTGGGTCCCTTTTTGGCCCCTAATTCCTAAACTGTTGGGACCTAAACTCCCAAAATCAATACCAACCTTCCTTTTGTAGTCATTAACATGTGCGAAAGTATTCGGACGACGACGACGACGCCAAGGTGATAGCAATATACGACGAAATTTTTTTCAAATTTTGCGGTCGTATAAAAACTGTGCAAAACTGACAGTAAGTATGACCTAGTTTGAGGTTAAAATACGCTGGAAAAAATGACGTTTTATTAAAATAAATTATAGTCAATAATAATTGCACAACCATAGCAATCTGGATCCTATTTGAATGAAGACTTCCTTTAAGTACAACAACTGTACTAGATTCTAAGTTCAAAGGGACATAACTCTTAAATTATTTATTAACTGATTTGTTGTAATTTCCACAAAAAGTTTGACATATAACTTTGTATACAGTGGTATATAACACAGTCAGATAATTAAGAAAGAGGATTGTTTCATGACCCTAATTCTACAACTTGTAGACCATGATCAAAACTTATATGTCATAAAAATGTACTTTTCTATATTCAAAATATGACCATTATTTATCTAACCATAAAATCATCAGGAGATTCCACATGTTACTTACCAATTGTTACAGTATATATAGAATTTGCATAACCATCATAGTTACAGTTGTCATAGAAACGACCTCCATTTCCACTAGCAACAACATATATACTACCATAACCTTTCCTACCAAAATCTATACCATATCTTATAGCTTTCTGGAAGATAAATATTGAAAGTATATTGTAAACTCATTTTATTTTTGCATTGTTGCAATTGATAGGTTATAGAAAACCATTAACAAACATATTCCAATTAAATACATTCTACAACTACATTGGGCTATTCCAGATAGATAGTCAAACTCGAAATATGTCAAATATCTTTTCTCTCTAGATACAATGGATAAATCTGTTTCTCAAAGGATATCTATAAATGATGTGTTAGTAAGTTTAACAATGTTATTACAGGATCTGCATAGAACATGTGTTCTTTTTGTGAAAGATGATTAGGCACTGATGCTTTTTTCTAGATAACGAAAGAAAAATTATATGACTTGTCAGCATATATGTGGTATTTTTATACATCTAGTATTATTTTATAACTTTTTTTTAATCACTCTGTTTATTTTGTACATAAAGCAGTTGTCACTAACTAAAACAATTGTCTCTGATAGAACATCTTTTAAAATTTTATTAACATAATATTAGAAATCACAGCAGGAAATTTTGACATCAAGGAACAGAAAAAAGATATGTGCAGTGTTACCATTCAATAAAATTTAAAAAAGGATTCGACCATTTGGTTTGAATTACACTTAAAAAAGATTAGCATCATCAAAGTATAAAAATCTTTAAAACAAACAACAGAAAATAAAATAAAATGTATTAATCACAGATATTAGAATAATATTTTATTATTAAACTCACAGCAGCCAAAAAATGAGGTCCATCTACTGTTTTACCATCATCATCAGGTCCCCAACTGTAAATATAAGCCATAGCTTATACTAACTACATTTCAGCTTAACCACTTATAGAAGCAATTTAAGAAAATCCCTTAAATATCAACTGTAGGAAAAAGTTTAAGAGGCCTACCCATAGTTGCAAATTCAAAGTGCATTGCTTGGGTCCAATAGATCTATAAGAAGATATGTTGCTAATCAAAAAACTCTCCATCCAAGTGACAATTTGTAAAAGTAGATGTATGTTATTAATGGAACAGCCCTAATATGTGAATAATATCTTGATATAAGAATACAAATGCTAAAACTAGATGTGTCAGAACCACATAAATGGCCTAGCTTGAAAAAATGCTTGAAGCCATTTTAAGTCAAAAAATCAGCGGAGCGGAACCAAAATTTGTAACTCTTCATAGTAAGCTCATGTATAAAAAGTCAGCTCAATATGTGAAGGCATTTACAATAAAATGCTTTATAACTGTTCCTTGCCACATGAGGGCATGACAGATTTGGTAAGGGTAACACTATATGGGTCAGACTGAAGTGATTGGGCTATAAAAACATAAATGAAACAGTCCATTCTAGACTTGCTTATAAAGGGCATTTAAGTCCTTATTGGTACAAGCAGTCATGTTGATAAATCGCTTCCAATTAATTGATGGTAACTAAAGTTGCAAGGCTCTGCCGAAATACTTCCAATATATATGTTTTGACAATAAAAATATCGTACCTGCAGCTATATATGTCATTGATTTGGATCCTTTCATTAAAACCTTTAGCTTCCAGACTGTCTGTCATTGGTCCATCTAGTATACGTATTCCTAAACAAAAACATAACTAACATCATTTACACTCAATCAAAACATGTGTCTAACACACCACACTGAATATACATTTCTTTTTTAACTGACTTGAAAAGAAGTAGAATCTGTTTTTATATTAGTGGACTTGACCACATATTCCCCTTTTATTTTCATTAGCAACTTAGGTAACAGAGAGGTCAAACCTATGGAAAGGCTGAAAGGGTGTAATGGTATGATATGAAGGGGCAGGTAATGGAGAGGTCAAACCTATGGAATGGCTGAAAGGATGTAATGGTATGATATGAAGGGGCAGGTAATGGAGAGGTCAAACCTATGGAAAGGCCGAGAGGGTGTAATGGAATGATATGAAGGGGCAGGTAATGGAGAGGTCAAACCTATGGAAAGGCTGAGAGGATGTAATGGTATGATATGAAGGGGCAGGTAATGGAGAGGTCAAACCTATGGAAAGGCTGAGAGGATGTAATGGTATGATATGAAGGGGCAGGTAATGGAGAGGTCAAACCTATGGAAAGGCCGAGAGGATGTAATGGTATGATATGAAAGGGCAGGTAACGGAGAGGTCAAACCTATGGAAAGGCCGATAGGATGTAATGGTATGATATGAAGGGGCAGGTAATGACCCTCAAGTCAATGACCAAAATTTGCTGCACTGGAAATGTCTTATCATGGCAATTAAGGACACATATTTTAAATGGTGAGGATTTGAACTATTTTCAAAATATTTGAGGGGGGAGGGGAAGATATGATACCCCAGGGACAAAATTTATGGTGTACTTTGAAACTTTGTGCTTAGTAGAGAATCAGAAAATACCAATTTGCAAGTCTTTGGTTAAATTCTACCAGGAATCAATTTTACGGCATGATTTCTTGATGCTAGAGGTTGGAATCTATGCAGTCAGATCCAGAAATCAAATACATGGCATAATTCAATAAAGCACCACAATGGGACAAAATGCTAGACAAATGGAAGTACTAGGTCATTGTATCATAGGACAGACAAGCTAATTGCATTATACATGTAGTATCCACTTACCAGAAACTTTAGCTTTATAAGCCACACCTACAGCACAGTAGTTATTCACCACAGCTGCAATCTCTCCAGCACATCGAGTACCATGGTGGTTATTAGCTATATAAATAGAAAAGTGTAAACATTTAAGTCACATGGGAACGTTATTGTGATTTTTTTTCCTTTGAATATATTTTCATTTTCTAATTCATAAAGAAATTCTACTAGTCATTTATACCAAGAATATTTTTTAAGAAATAAAATACTAATTTAGTGCTAGGGGGTGTTTTAAACTTGCAGTGTGGTGAGAGTTTGGTCTTTTTGCTATATTTTGGAGGCCTAACTGTATCTTTGAAATGAAACTATAACAGTGCTGTTCCTTTTGTGAATGTTTTTTTTATGTGCATGTAATGATTATGTGTCATGGATGGATATTTGAAATGATTTCATAACAAAAACTGAAAAATTGTCTGCATTAATCCGAAATAAATGAAGATATATGATATACATCATATAGACAGCAACCAAACAACACAAAAATAAATGTCTCTTCTTCTTCAAAAATATTTAGAGGGGAAGAGACCTTGCTTTTAATTTATAAATTCAGCAGCTACCCAAAAGAAATCCCCTGATAGACCATAGTTATCACTTGCTTTTGTTTGTATTGCTTTATTTGTTTATTTCTGATTTAAACAATATTTACCAACTTTCCCATTAGGCATCGGATCATCATCATTAGAATTTAAATCATAACTTCCTTCTTTACTATAGTTTTCTGTGATGTCTTTATTGGTCCATTCTAATCCTGAAAAAAATAATACATGCAAATATACATATTTCAATGCTAAACTGTCCTAACAATGTGACAATTTTCAGGGTCATGGGTTACAATTCATGCCCCCTTAGCCTAATGGTGGGGCATAAAAAATAACAATTGTGTTTAAAGGTGCTTATAATGTGTAATAAAATCTGATGCCAAACACAAGAAAATAGAACACAGGGTGTCAGATAAAAGGGTGAGTGCTGCCAACTGTGAAACATGTTTATATAATAAAAACATCACAATAATTTCAGAATTTACAGTCCATAAAGTAGACATTTGTCTTATTTGTTGAGAATTATAATTCTCTAACATAATTACCATCATCTGCAACTGAAACAGTGATACCTAACTTACCATCATCTGCAACTGAAACAGTGATACCTAACTTACCATCATCTTCAACTGAAACAGTGAGATCTAACTTACCATCATATACAACTGAAACAGTGAGACCTAACTTACCATCATCTACAACTGAAACAGTGAGATGTGACTTACCATCATATACAACTGAAACAGTGAGACCTAACTTACCATCATCTGCAACTTGAAACAGTGAAACCTAACTTACCATCATCTTCAACTGATACAGTAAAACCTAACTCACCATCATCTACAACTGAAACAGTGAAACCTAACTTACCATCATCTACAACTGAAACAGTGAAATCTAACTTACCTACCATCATCTGCAACTGATACAGTTAAACCTATAGCTAACTTACCATCATCTTCCTCTGAAACAGTGAGATCTAACTTGCCATCCTCTACAACTGAAACAGTTAAACCTAACTTACCATCATCTTCAACTGAAACAGTGAAACCTTACTTATCATCATCTAGCAACTGAAACAGTGAAACATGACTTACCATTATCTACAACTGTAACAGTGAAATCTGACTTACCATCATCTACAACTGAAACAGTGAAACATGACTTACCATTATCTACAACTGAAACAGTGAAACCTGACTTACCATCATCTACAACTGAAAAAGTGAAACATGACTTACCATTATCTACATTTTTGTACAACTGAAACAATGAAACCTTACTTATCATCATCTAGCAACTAAAATAGTGAAACATGACTTACCATCATCTGCAACCGATACAGTGAAACCTGACTTACCATTATCTGCAACTGATACAGTAAAACATATAGCTTACTTATCAGGAAGATGGCCATTGTTATATTATTGTTCGTTTATGTGTGTGTTGCATCTTAACGTTGAGTCGTTTGTGTTTTCTCTTATTTTTGAGATATTGAGATAAGACGTGGCACGGTACTTGTCTATCCCAAATTCATGTATTTGGTTTTCATGTTATATTTGTTATTCTCGTGGTGTTTTGTCTGATGCTTGGTCCATTTCTGTGTGTGTTACGTTTCGGTTTTATGTCGTTGTTCTCCTCTTATATTTAATGCATTTCCCTCGGTTTTAGTTTGTTACCCCGATTTTGTTTTTTGTCCATGGATTTATGAGTTTTGAACAGCGGTATACTACTGTTGCCTTTATTTACCATCATCTTCCACTGAAACAGTGAGATCTAACTTGCCATCATCTACAACTCATGCAACTGAAACAGTGAAACCTAACTTACCATCATCTTCAACTGAAACCTTGCTTATCATCATCTAGCAACTAAAACAGTAAAACCTGACTTACCATGATCTACAACCGAAACAGTGAAACCTTACTTACCATCATCTAAAACTGCAACAGTGATACCTAAACCAGTGATATTGTGTTCCCATACACCAGTTACATTAATATCCATACCACTAGCATAGTTATTCTGAAATAAAGAGGTGTTAGTATTGTAATTTGGTGTGTTACGTAATCGTATTAAAAATATTGGTTAATAAATTATTAATACATTATAATGGCAACTTGTATATATTAGCTGTCACAATTAAAAGAAGCATGCTATGTTTTAATTATAAATAAGAAGATTTAATCAATTTCAAGCATGTTACATGCGTTAGCAATGTTAGTGCTCATCATATCTCATTAATTGATAATTTTTTAAAGTCTGATGAACTTTTGAATTATATCATGTATATAATTTACTGTGGCAATATTACAACATATCACAAATACAACACTTCAAGAAATGAAACTTTCAATTTAAATATACCATGGACCTTTTTCAGATGTAAAATATGTTAATATCTTATTGCTTCGAAACATCAGCTGGCAAAAAAGAGGAAAAAAATAATTCAGCCATTAACATGATTAACAAATCTAATTTATATCAAATAGCATGAATAAGAAATCTTCAAGAAGTAAACTGAGGAATAATAATAACCACTGTACCAAATGCCACTGTTGGTTATAAGCTGGATCACTGAACTGTATCCTTCTCTTTTCCCTGGAGAAAACTTTCTCTCTGTGGAACCAAACCACATTATCATGATTATCTAGTTTTGTTTCTATATCATCTATCACAGATTTCAATGTTTTAAAGTCAACATTTATAAACTGATGTGTTGTGTTCTGTTCTGTATACTCAGACAAGGCATATGCATGTCCAAACAGATATATATGTTTTAAATGTCCAATATGTCCAAGGAAGGTTAGATTACATTCTGGTGCTATTTTTCTTGCCAGATTTCTGTCACTTTCAGTTTGACCTTCACTGTGTATGTAAATATTGCCAAATCTGAAGAGATCATCTTGAAGGTCATGGCTGTGACCTGGAATTTGTTTTACATGTTCACTATTATTGTGTTTTACTTCAATCGTCCATAACAAAGTGTCTTTATAATTGTCTGTGTGAGGAGCAACTGGAATCTGTTTTTTCCTTTCAGCAGGTTTTTGAAATGAACAACATGTAAGACTAAGAAGAATCAATACATGCAATAACAAAGTCTTTACTCCATTATGCATGTCCTGAAATCAATAAAATAATCAAGATATGTTATCAATAATAAAAACATAGGTGGTCAAGTGGAACATGAGGGATACAAAGTTTACATTAATTACATGTACTGCTCTGAAATGACTAGAAAATCATAACCAATAATTGGCAAGAAAATGATAAGACAGCATGTTCAGTTTTTATTTAGAGCTGATCCAGAAAAAATATTATCCAGTTGGAACTCCTGAATATGTCAGATTTAATTGTCAAACAAGTGGGATGTATCTAGCTAACTATATATAAACTGTAGGTTTCCCGTCTGCCTAAAATCCAGAAAAAGACTACTGTAAATTCAGAAATTATTGCCATGTTTTTATTGCAAAACAAAATGTATTATTGCGAAAAATGTGATAGGGTTATACATGTATTAAACATTGCCATTAAAGCGGGAGGTTTGGCATGCCACAAAATCAGGTTCAACCCACCATTTTTTTCTTTAAAAAATGACCTGTATCAAGTCAGGAATATGACCACTGTTATATTATAGTTCGTTTTTGTGTGCGTTACATTTTAACAGTGTGCTTCTGTTGTGTCATTTGTTTCCTCTTATATTTGAGTGTGAATTCACATTACTAAATGTATAAGTTGTGTCACAGTACTTTTCTATCCAAAATTCATGTATTTAGTTTTGATGTTATATTTGTTATTCTCATCAGATTTTGTCTAATGCTTAGTTCGTTTCTGTGTGTGTTACATTTTAATGTTGTGTCGTTGTTCTCCTCTTATATCTAATGCTCCAATATTCTTATTTAATAATCAATGTTTAAAAGTCACCAATATGTGCTGATATTAAAATTTCAAGTGTTATTCGGTCATTACAAGCGTTATTCGGATAATAACAGTGTTATTCGGTCATTAGTGTTACCCGATTTTGTGTGATTACCCGTGATGCATCTTGAAAATGCTCAATGTGCCTTGATAAACTATACATTATCCTTGTAGACGGACAAAGTGAAAACCTAAAGTCCCCTTCGACTTAGTCAGAAGGGGACTTATAAAGCAGGTGGTTCCTGTTCTGTTGCATTAGGTAAGATACGAGTGCTTTGTCAGAAAAATCCTTCTGACCATTTCCATAGAAATTATCCTAAAAAATATTTTGGTTGTCTCAGCACATACTTTGGAATTGGAACTAAAATCGGAGCTTAATGTGCATTATAAAGGAAGCTATGAAAGTGCACAGAAAAATGGAATGTCATTTTGGAATCTTTTATCATGCCCTGCCACCAAAGCACTTACAATTCACCGGTGGTTGTGATCAAATAAGGATTTGTACCAGAAAAATATACCGGAAGTTGTCTTCTTCTACTATCTGCATCTCTTTGGCGCTTTGATATTACCAATAACCGAAGTAGCTGTAAAATAAAGAGGACTACCGGTACATCGTAATAAAAATAAAATGCTGTCATTAGTTCTATGTGTATTTTATATTTTTTATATTGGAGCAACCAATTAACCAAATATTATAATGTTTTAGAAAATTATGAATTTAAATAAAATTTCTAAATTGAGAAAGCTGTGTACTTTCATTAGATTTATAAATTCCCATGTGTGCACATGCCTTCCTGGCTAACTACTATCAGTATAATTATAAATAGTGTTCATATTTTGCTCTGTGTATTCATGTGGAAAAGGAATAAATATTGGTGAGCGGAGCAAGACAAAAACACATTTTTGAACGATTTATTCATTTTCTAAAATTCATTTAAGGTAGATGGGGTGTCTAAATTATAATCCATAGAATGTTTTAATAATTTGCCAAAATGTAGTTTATATCCTGCTTGTTTGAAAACATTAATAAAAAGAATGGGTCACAGAACTTATTTTCACACTACAGGTTGTGCAAAATTGTCAGATTTTGTATAGATTATGCATGGAAAACCCAATTTTCTGCCATAAAACGAAAACTACACCATAGAATTTTGAGATAAAATATGAGAAGATAGCTCCAATACTATGCTTTCAGATAAGTAAAAGAACAAAGGCGGTCACCGAACTCGTTTTCTTGCTACATAATAAAATGGGAAATTTCCTAACACATTCTATTGTAAAAGTAGCACTATCTGAATTATCTGCCCTTGCATTTGAGTTGCCTCCCCTTATTTGGCAAAGTTGGCAAAAGTTGAATCAAAACAAAAGTATTCTTTTTTTTGTAAAAAACTACCATAAATATGGTCAAACATGACATTTTCTGTATTGCAATGAAAATTCTTACACATGAATTACCTTCTTATCTCAAAATTTGCACATTTTATAAAAGATCTAGACCTTGTTTTCTGGTATTTCAAAATCCAAGATGGAGGAAGACACCCTATCTACCTTAACTTGTAAAAACATGATTTTTTTTCTCTCGATTAAATAGGGTGACGTACACTATATACACTCCCTGGATTCACCATTGTTAAAAGTTTTATCCATCAAATAGTGTTTTAACAAATAATCTCATTTTCGAATTAATAAAATAACGAAGTAAGGCCGTTTGTACGAAAACTTTAAATGCATAAATATGAGGTTTTTTTCAATGAGATGAATAACCTATACAACCTTACTTCATTTTTATGATATCTTGAAAACAAACAAGACAAACTTTGCGTTATTAGAATAATTATTTAATCCTTGTTGCTGGAATCCGATGATAATATGATATATTATAATAATAAAACATAGTCTAAATTGTATTATTTTTGGTGATTTTAATGCCAAAACTGGTATTTTACCAGACTATTTTATACCTGACGAGAATCTAGTTGATATTTTTGAATTTAACTCAGACGAGGATATACTTTTGTATATGTTTGACTACGAAAATTACCATAGAAACAGTATTCCATTACACAGATTTACAAGTTGTAATTGTGCACCAAATTAATTAACAAAAATTATTGTGTTTAGTAAAAAAAAAAAAAAAAAGTACGAGATAACTTTGATTTTCATGTATATGGTAATGCTATAGAAGTTGTAGATTCTTACAATTTAGGAATAACTTTTAATTATTCACGTTCGCACCCACTCATGTTCGCCCCCTTTCATTTTCGCACCCTACATGTTCGCGCCCAATTTTAATTGGTTTTGTGTTTAATAACTTTGCAATCAAGTTTTGGCAAGTAGTATTCTTATAAGTATAATTGTTTTCATGGTCTCAAACTAAAGTGAGACAGCATTTTTTTTGTGTTGAATAAATCTTAATCATGTTTTGGATAGTGTATTGTTAAAAATTTTTATATTCCTTTCTAAATAAAGTGGGATTCTGTCAACGTTTTATTTTGTGTTGAATAACTGTTTATCATGTTTTGGTTAGTGTATTGCTATAACTTTTGTTTCATTGACTTGTTTCAAAATGAAGTGAGATTCTGACTACGTTTCTTTTTTTCTTTTTTTGTGTTGATTAAATTTTATCATGTATAGTAATATATAATAGTGTATTGTTTCATTATTTCAGATCAAAGGGACCATGCTGTTAAAAACAATTATCTTTTGTGTTTTTCATTTAAAATCTTCAATCTTTTACTCATACCAAGCTATAAATACGGTAAATATTCAGTATTTACACGAAAGCAATTAAAAACAACAATCAGGATTTTCCAATATTCAACTCGAATTTGAATTAAAATTGGGCGCGAACGTGTAGAGTGCGAACGGACCTTGGGTGCGAACGTGCGAGGTGCGAACGTGTAGGGTGCGAAAGTATGTTGGGCGCGAACGGACCTGATACCATTTTTGTACTGCTAGAAAAGGGATTTTTCAGTGATCAAGCACAAAAAGCAATGTTTGATCTCTACAGGAAGATAAAACATATATCATTACCTATTGATATTCAGTTACAACTCTTCGATGCTGTAATCGCACCTATATTATTATATTCATCAGAGGTTTGGGGTTTTGAAAATAAACAGAATATTGAGAAAATGCATTTGCAATTCTGTAAAAATGTTCATGGTGTTCGGAATAGTACACCAAATGTTATGGTTTACGGGGAATTAGGTCGGGTTCCGTTAGATATCTCTATAAAACTTAGGATGGCATCATTTTGGTGCAGAACTATTAAAACAGAGAGAAAACTGTCAAATATCCTTCTAAGACTTATGTTTAAACTACATGAAACTAATCCTACCAAATATAATGGATTCAATGTGTAAAATCTATATTTGTCAAATTGATGATACAGGTCTTAGTTTTATATACTCGAATTTGAAGTTACCTATTGAGACGGGTAGATGGGCGGGGATCGCGAGGGAAAATAGAACATGTACATTATGTAATGAGGTAATAGGGGATGACTTTCATATATTGTTTACCTGTAAAAATGCTGATGTTTCTGCTCTTAGATCAAAGTTTATACCAAATTAATATGTAATGAATCCAAGAAAGAACAAATTTACTGGCTTGCTGTCTATATGTAACGTACAAGTTCAAAGGAAATTATCAATTTTCGTGAAGAAAATTATAAAATACTGAGTGATCTAATTATACCAATTGTCTTTTATAATATACTATGTATGTGTGTTTCGTTTGTCCTGTCTCGCTATGTATTATCTTAATATGTTTGTATATATTGTCCTCTTGTACACAAGTATGTGTCTGAGGTTATGAATATAAATCTTAAATCTTGATTATTTTTTACTTTCTGATGGCAAAATGAATTTACCTGCGCATACGTTTTGCAAGGGGTACAAAACTGACTTCCATCTCATTGGATAAAACGGTAATGTGATCACTTTCTAACATTAGTTCAAGCTGTCAATCATTTTATCTATATTACCAGAAGTCCATTACTAGTCTAGTAATGGACTTCTGATATATTTATTTTTTTATACCACGTGTCTTACTCATTAACATATTAAAACACATTCATCCTTCAGATTCGTTTGTTTAAACGACCATGGTAAGAACCATGGTATATAGTACTTAATAATCTGCCCTATCACCCTCTCAGCTATGAATGTTCTACCATTATTGTCTATTCAATTTAGAAGAAAAAATGTATCAACATTACTGAAGCTAGCTATGCTCAAATGCATCTTTTATTTGACAGTCTAGGGAAAACTAAAACATAGAACTTACGTAGTGTCTTGTAAATCATTGCTGTAAATTCAATTTATTGTCCTTTGAATTGTCGTTTTTGATACGTCTACATGAGAGGGTGACGGCTTTCAAAAAATAATCTCCCGCAGAGCCATGGCATGGGAGTAAATGATCTCCGTCATATAAGCAAAAAAAAAAATATAACCGTTTAATGAATTATTTTACACCATTGCATACATTTTAAACTATTGCCTACATTTTAAACATCCACAGACTAGAAAGATCATTCATATTTAATGCTGTTATTTTTTTTACAGTCACGGCGAATGTTTTCCCACAGGAATCGGAAGTTCTATCAATAAAATTCTGTAAATAATAAGGTCGGAATTTTATTGATAGAACTTCCGATTCCTGTGGTTTTCCTGTTGGATCATTCGCTTTCATTTCTTGCTAGGCTGTCTTGTTTACCCCACATGCAAATTTAATTTAATTTCTGTACACTCTGGTTATTTTGGCAGTACAAGGCATATTTTATTAGAACGTTCAACGTGTCCCCTCTTTTTATCAGATGGTCTCAGAAGTTTTATTGGTCGTTTGACTATACTCATTTTTACTACAACTAGTAGGTATTTGACTTCATCTTTTTTTCAAACGCCATTAAGAAACAGAATTTAAATGAATGTTACATTTTGATAAAAAAAAAAATTAGAAAAATAGTCAAATATTTCAATTTTCCTAATAAAATTATAATTAACTAAATTTTCATATTTTACAACTACCTACATTTTAAATTTGTTATTTTATAGAACTGGTTTTCCTCACCATTAATAAGCTAGAATAGTAATATGTAACCTGGTTTCCTACAGGAACCAGTAAACAAAATTCTTTTTTAGGCAAAATGGCCGGCGTTGATTCAACTGACGACTCTCTCTACCCTATAGCTGTTCTGATAGATGAATTGAGAAACGAAGATGTGCAGGTAGTCCCCCGTTTACTTTTTCATTTTGCATACAAGCGAAAACAATTAGCTCTCTTTGTTTTATTTGTGAAAGAATTAACATTTCTTTTCACAGCCACAGGTCAAAAATAAAATACATAAATAATTTTCAAGAAATTATATCCTAAATTTGATTCAAGAACCAATGAGGTATATGTCAAATGTCTTTCTTAATCCAGAATTTAAACCTGTAACAATTTCTGATTTAAATGAAATTTTATACAGTCTTAGGCTTGTACATGTTGTAGCCATGTAGGTTTGTGCATTTCCCCATGTACTTGAAAAATTATACTTTTTCTGACTATTTTACAGAAAGGGTGGTGGGGAGAGGATTTTGAAATGAAAATTCTGACTGGTAGGAACTGAAAGTATAAAACAGAACAGGATGCAAATTATTATTTTACCACAAAATCTTTAGATATAAATTAAAGCCAATGAAGGTGTAAATTTATAATAGTGAAAGTTAAATTACTCACATCAAAGCCACATGTTTTTGTTCCTTCAGTCACATCTCAGTCATTACAGCTGAACATAAATGCTTGGTCAGCTTGATAGACTGTAGTCCAAATAATTATGACGTCCTGCAAGGCTATTTCTGGGATGCCTTCCTACGACGTCATAACGCTGAAGAAATATTTTAGGTCTGGACTTTGAGATAGAATTTTGGGGGGAACTTTGAGAGCCAATTTTGGCATACATGTAATCTTCTTTGCCGGCTGATAAATTTTACATAAGTACAAAGTCCTACCTTTTTTGTGCTAATTGATGCAAAATATTTCCTGAAATATTCAAAAGAGATGATAAAATAAGATAGGATTCCATTTGAGGAGGATAAATATTTATTTTGTTTTTAAGATGGTTTCCCAGAATTGTGTAAAAACGTCACTTCCAAAGTGTATAGAATATTAAACTCTGTAAACAATGGTAGAATTTGACAGACCCGAATTTCTGGATAAGGTAAATTGAACAATCCAGAAATTCTGGGCCATCCTGGAACTATAATTTCTCTTTTAGTCTGTATAAACATCCATGTCACCATACATTCAGTTAAGCAATTAAATTTATTCTTAAGTCTGTGTATATGTGTGTTGAATGGCAAATTTTCCATTTTAAGGATCAATATTCTTTTGTCAGCAGTACCATTCGTGCTACCATAGTTATAATCATAGGAACCCAGGTTTTGGGCATAATCTGTTTGTTTCTGATGATTTCCAGCTCAGATTAATAGTAAGCAACAAATATTGGCACCCAAAGAAAATTTACTTAATCAATCGATGTTTGAAAAGCAATGCTGGAAAGGAATATATGACACTCCTAATGTAATGTTGATTTTCTGAATTTCTTTATAAAAAAAAAATGAAAAGTTGCTTTTCATCGATTTGGTAAAAATTGAAAATTGCTGATCTCTGAAGCTACTGAGGGTGACTATGGTGAACACTAGGGTGACTAGATATTGCTTTTGAAGGTTGAGAGAAGTGTCGGACAGAAAAGTGACTTCTTCATATGATTTTTTTTATAAATTTCCCTAAATAACTGGTCAGTATATATATGATACTAATGATACATTTTCTATTTTGTAGATACGCCTTGTTAGTATTAAAAAGCTGTCGACAATAGCATTGGCACTTGGCGTTGAGAAAACAAGAAGTGAACTTATTCCTTTTTTAACAGGTATGTTGAAAAACATGACAATCGCTACAGAAGGAAATGAGCATTTTTGCAGATTTCCTGAATTTCATCAAATGATTAGTGGAAGTTAAGTCAAACAAACAGCAGTTATGCATTTGTCCTATTTGAGAAAAAAATCTGTTATTGGTAAAATCTTCATAGGTAACTTTACTGGTTCCTATATTTGTCAATTAAAAAACACCTTTTCAAAGCATATGCATTTAACATGTTTTTTTGGATAGCATTGTGTTAAAGCTATGTACTATAAAACATTAAAAACAAAATGAGATAAAAATATGGCACATAGAGGTCTAGAGTAGATTATATACATGATATATTATTTGATATTTTATTTGTCATTTTTCCACTGGCATTTGATACTGTTTTATTTTTTTAGACATATATACATATGATCACATACACATCATCATGGTCATTGCATATATGTGTACCACGAATGGAAATAAAACTTAGTTGCTTTAATTTCAAAAGTTTAATTTCTTTCATGAATATAAATGCATGTTATTACTTGAATATTTTGATTATGATTTTTAGGTTGATATTTAATATTTACATGTAACATGTCATTTACAGACACAATCTATGATGAAGATGAAGTATTATTGGCACTAGCAGAACAATTGGGACAATTAACTCCCCTTGTTGGAGGCCCTGAATATGTACATTGTTTGTTGGTAAGTATTATTGGCACTCGCTGAGCAGCTGGGACAGTTAACTCCCCTGGTTGGTGGCCTAGAATATGTACATTGTTTGTTGGTAAGCTGATTTTAGATATGTTTATGAAGTTTCAATGACTTTTGTGTTGCTGACTGAAATAATTATTTTGGTAGCAATAATGGAAATGTAAAGCATGTCAATTTACCCAAAAATGATGACTCAAAAAGAAATTCTTACCCTTCAAACATGGTTGCCTTTACATGTTTAAAGTCGTATGAAACTTCAAATTAAAAGAAAATGATGCATATGTTTTTATAACTAATTGCCTAGTTTATAATTTTTATAATAAAACTAATGTACATATACTTTTTTTCTGAAAATAATTCTTTAATAAGTTCAAATTTTAAAGAAGTTTACTTTATTTTTAATTGTTTGCTTCCTCTACATGTTTTCCGTATGCAGTTACCTCAGCATAACCTTTCTTGTAAAAATCTGGTGATGGCAATACGTGAGTGCAAAGGGGGAAATCAAACATAAACATCACTCCGCCATCAAAATAAACTGAATCTTATTGTACATGTTATACACATGCTTACCTATATACCCATGCTTATTTGTTGATTGTTTACAAATGGGTGACAATCGTTAAACTTTGGCTTCAAATC